>UCOH01009949.1:0-148871 GCA_900474275.1 Synergus japonicus
ACAACTTCTCAAGTTAAGCAAGCATTCGCGCGGTCAGTACTTGGATGGGTAACCGCTTTGAAAATACAAGTTCTCAAGTTAAGCAATGTTTTCACGGTTAGTACTTGGATGGGTGACCGCTTTATGACAAAGCCCCTGCGTAAGAGCAACCCACCATACTTCCGTACAACAAACAGTGGCCCCAACTCGAGCCCGTACTCTACTGCACATGCGTCGCACTCGATACCTGATTGGTTGCTATTCGCGCGTAATTTGAAATATATAAAAATATTAAACATTTCAAATTACGCACGAATAGCAACCAATCAGGTATCGAGTGCGACGCATGTGCAGTAGAGTACGGGCTCGAGTTGGGGCCACTGTTTGTTGTACGGAAGTATGGTGGGTTGCTCTTACGCAGGGGCTTTGTCATAAAGCGGTCACCCATCCAAGTACTAACCGTGAAAACATTGCTTAACTTGAGAACTTGTATTTTCAAAGCGGTTACCCATCCAAGTACTGACCGCGCGAATGCTTGCTTAACTTGAGAAGTTGTATTTTCCAGGGCCGTGCGCAAGGGGGGTTTAGGGGGTTCAACGCCCTTAAAGTATTGAATAAATAATACGTACCCTTTTTCATATTGAATTAAATTTATATAAAATACAGTATAATTTAAATAATAAAAAATCTTGTGCACGCCCATACCATGTTGAAAGCAAGTTCTTGTCTGATAACTTAATTAAGTTAAGTAAAGTTGGGCATTATCATGAATTAAAATTCAATTAAATTAGTGCTCTGTAGCACTAATCTTTTTTCAAATATAATACTGCGTACAGAGCGAAAAAATATTTAATTTCAATACTTTTTGCATAAAACGAAGAATTAAAAATATAAATTCAAAATGTTTGGTCTCGTAAAATATTAAAGTATTATATTATCTAGTGAAAATCTGGATGAGTATAGGATAGGAAATAAATAATCAAGATCATTCAGTTTAATCATTATATTCGGAAATAAAAGCTCAATAAATACTGAATACAGTGACCAATTAATATTTTTCACTTGCCACAAGACCTAATATCAGTGCTGTGCATTCTCGGTTGAAAGTCGCATAAAAGGAAACTTCGTAGAAAATAAGGACGCACGTCATTATTGCAAAAGACATAAAATTATCGTGTAAAAGCACTCGTATAAAAAAGACGTCTACTTCTACCATAAGAAATGCGCTTAAAACCTCATATTCGCACGATGAACTCTCTCTCTCGTTAAGATCTGTTATTTACAATATCATTACTTCTGTACTCTGTACAAGATAATATGTACATGACGCAAGGTCAAATGGACGAGAGAGTCGAGAAATGGAAACGAGAGGTCTATGAGAGCACACACGCGCGATAACAGCTTTAATGAAGAACTGTATTAAAACTTGTGGCATGACTTTTATTTCGAGATTTACAACAGAACCGATGATCATTTAACTATTGTTTAAAATGCCACTTAATCATGGGATATGAAACATTGACACGTATATAACATAGGTAATACAAGACGATGTGGACAAGATCAGATATACAATTTGGTACAATTCGAAGTCAATTGTTTCGCTTTTTTCTATTTACGTGTTCTTTTTTTTGTGTCGTGACTGAATGTGTCTTGGATAGGCCGCACAGTCTCGGAGAGGTGCGCATTTACTAATTAATTATTATAAGACTCATTGGCTGTCACATCGCTTACAGCCCGAGCCCCTCCGGACAGCCCAGTCATTTTCACTATTTATATCACTTCTATTAATGATATTATAATTTAGGTACAATCTTAATTATTCAATATTAATGAGAATATTAATTAGTATGTTTTTATTATTTTTTAAATGAATTAATTATAGGTTGTAATAATTATTTTATAAAGTCCCTTACACTAAGAATCATCAGACATGAAGGAATTTTGGGATTTCAGCTCCTCTAGCGTCCGAATTTGTTGACGAAGGAACAATATCCTGCAAAAGAGGCAGTTATTAATATTCAACATATAAAAAATATTTTAAAAGTTTACTCCGTAATTTAGACTTTTAATTTTAAATCAAAATGAAGACTGTTAGAATTTATTCCCACAAATTATGTGTTCTCTTTACAGTTTGAACAAGTTTTGAGGGTTGATAAAAAGTTTGGAGTTCTATATGTTCTTAAGGATGTTGAATTCAAGTTTAAAACTTCTAAAGTATAGTACACTCTTAAAGTTTAAATTGCAAACAAAAAATATTAAATTAATGAAATATCGAAACTCACCTCTGTTCCTGTAACGTCGCTTGAATTTCCGTCAATCTGACTAAAGATCGCGCAGTTTTTAACTCTGCGGATACGCGTGTGCATTGTAAACTACCCATTGTATGTGCTTCTTCGCTAAGCTTTTGCGCCTGAAACAACGAATAAATAAACCAAATGTAATTTGTAATTTTATATTCCAAAATATTATGAACAATTTTTCCTTCAGAAAAAAAGAAAATTGAAGTGGAATCAAGTACCTGTTTTTCCAGAATGTCCGCAGGAAAAGCACGCACATGTTGCGTCAAGTCCTCTCGGTAATGATTTGCAAGTGAAGGCGTAAGGGAAGGCGTAAGAGGAGGTT
This sequence comes from Synergus japonicus, assembly GCA_900474275.1. NCBI lineage: Eukaryota > Metazoa > Arthropoda > Insecta > Hymenoptera > Cynipidae > Synergus > Synergus japonicus. The sequence continues at coordinate 2,605 of UCOH01009949.1, forward strand.
GTACTCTGGACAATGCCTGCAAGCCGCCTCCATTGCCTAAACTTCCTAAGCTGCCTACACTTCCTAAAGAACCTAATGTGCTTAGCCCTTGAAGCGAACTGAGACCTTGAACAATGGAATTCGTTGCTCCAGGACTTGACACTAAACATTTTTAATTAAAAAGGAACAGTATTAATATTTTTTGGTAAAAATATTCTAGGAAAGTTGATTTCTGAAATTTGTCCTTACTTTTTCGAACGTCGATGCAGTCCTGTGTCTCAGAATGCGTAGGAGTTGGTGGTCCCTCGCTAGTTACATTTCCACTGGTATCCACTTTTAATGGAGCCATTACATCATTTGCACTGTTGAGTCGATCACGGTCTCGATCTCGATCTCCACTTCCGGATTGCTAAATTATTTCTCATATATTATTTTATATAAAGAACTTTAAAATTTCACTTTATTAAATCTAGAACTTCATCATTTTTTCTCACCTGTCTAGACAACATAATCGCCGTTTGAATTGTCTGAAGAGCCTTTTGAGGTGTGATATCAGGCTGCTCTTTGTGACCCGTGATTTGTGAAAGAATCCTAGGTAAATTTGCGAGTGACACCGGCGGCCCCGGAGCATTACTGTTTCCATGTTGTTGCGTTGGGGAACTTAATTTTGTGGGTGCTTGTGTAGTTATTGAAGGATGTGATGTTAACCGAGGTAACGCTGAAAAATGTGAAATAAATATATGTATATGTATTATTAAAGACGCGCTCATATTAGAAACATAGAAAAGTAAACCAAAAGATTAACATGAAAGCACAAGGATGGCGCAATTTTGATGAACTCACCAGTAGCTAAAAGTACTGGCCCTTGAGGCATTTGATCGTGAACACTAGACGTTAAAGCTTCTGAGGTGGGCGTGGAATCGCCGGGCGAGATATCCATGTCCTGGGCTTGACGTTCCACTCCCACCTCCTCCCTGCAGGTCTCCCGTTCTCTTTCTCGCTCCCTTTCTCGTTCTTTTTCTCTCTCTCGTTCTCGATCTCGCGACGAGATATCGTCTCGACTACTATTCCCACCGCTGCTACCACATGAGACCCAATATTCGCGTTTTTCAGCTTGCCGCGAGGATTTGCCATCTCGCACACCACTGCCACCACCACTGTTTGATCGCGAGTTGGAATGTTTATCGTGACCTGTAGAAAAGTTAGTATTAGTAAATAAAGAAAACATAAATAGAGAGGAGGATATGACAAATTACTTACTTGACCTGGAAGAGTAGTCATTGGATTGGCGTTGGCGACTGTCTGTCCGAATAATCCACTCTCTTGGTTTCTCCCATTGTGAAACCTCTGTTTTGCAGTTGTAGTAATACTTCTTTCCTGATGAACTCATATGCTCAGACCAATCGCCGAACCTAGCCGTTCGTTCCATAGCTCCTCCTCGTTCATCGCCACGTTTATCCTAAACATAGGGATAGGATTTATGTTTACTTAAAAATTTTCTGAATAATAATTTACAAGTATTTAAACGCAGTAATTGCCTAAAAACTAAATAATAATTTTAAAAACTGACTTGACACGAATTGTGTGTCGGCTTCCGCTGTGAAGACGATTCTCTAGATGAGTTTGAAGATATTTTTATGGGATGCAGAATCTATCGAAAAAAAAAGAAAATATTATATATTTAGATCCGTTAGGTACTATATCAATGAGAATTTAATTAATAAGTCGTGTAAAATTAAGAGAATACATTTCGAAGCTAGAACTTGAATTTAACTCCCTTAAACAAATTTGATATAAAATGTAGAAAATTGCAAATTTCCGACCTTAGCCTTTGAATTTAAAAAAGTCCACAATTTTAAGTATCTTTCAAGCACTAGGACCACTAATAAATTATCCTCTAGTCCTTTAAAGAAACTTCATTTTTTATATTTAAATTATACGACAAAAACGAAAAGGATGATGTTACTTCAACCAATCAAATTCAAAGGAAAAAAGAATTTAGTGTCATTTCTAAGAATGAATTGAATACTCACCTCTCCACTGCTCCTATCATGATTGGTCCTGTGTTCTGAATCTCTGCTTTCGCGGCTCCTCTTGTCTTTTGGAGATCGTGCACAATCTACACATACGCAAGCAAGAATTTTACAGCTGAAAACGTTAAGATACAACACTGTTTTTATATTGAAAAAGGAGTCGTCATTTTTCAAATTATAAATGAAATCTTCAATTTAAAAGGGAAAACATCAAACGACTTCCATTAGAGTTATAGATCAATAGAATATATAAAATACAAAAATTTAAGGGCATGTGTTATTTGGCATATGAGCAAATTTGAATAAAAAACAGGTATGAAACTTAGTATCAAATAAGTAACACTACATATCTCACCGGAATACTTGTCCCTAGAGGAGGATAACTTATAGTCTCTATTTTCTCTCTCCTTCTTGTAAAGAGGCTTACTGGCGTAATTACGGGGACTGTCTCGATCTGCCCCCATACCCATTCCCATTCCCAAACCACCGGCTGGACTATACGAGTTGCCATTCGGGGAATCACGCATCCGCCCCTCGTAACGACTATCCGACGTTGTCGACGAGGAGTAGCCACCCTTAGAACTGCTGTACTTTGCGTTCTGCAAAAAAAATTTAATGCAAATACATTATTAAATTCAAAAACCAGGACAAAATTATATTAAACGTTTTAAATAAATTTGAAAATCCATAAATTAGACATTATTAATCAAACCTTGATTTCAAAACGCTTTTCCTAGTCACCAAATCTTATTATAAGTTAGGAAAGTATTCAAACAATATATTTATAATTTTTCACAAAATATGTAGAAAACTTTTTAAGCAATTCATTGATTGTTATGAACTCGCCTATCTTCAGAAATCGAAAGTAGAATAACATGAACAATGACACCCCAATTTGAAAGTCATAAATAAACTACTTTTATTACAAATCATTTTTTAAATGTCCAATGTACACTCGTTTATGAAAAATTTGATTCTATTACAGAAATAAGATTAATATTTACACCGAATTAACATCTAAGAAAGCAAGGTTTATGAACATTTATAATTCATTCTGAATATTAAAAGCTTAACATATTCGTGAAAAATATTAACATTTTTAAGCATGAAAATGAGTAAAACTACAATTTCCGCATGAGTTAGTGACTAAATTTGTTAACAATGCTCTGAATTTCAGCAATATATCAACGACAAGAATTTTTATTCAAGTGACATGACAAAGTTTTAAGAAAGAGGAAATAAATTTTTAAAAAAGATATTATTTATAGGCTCGAATTATACAAAAACCTATTTTGAGTTATGTGCAATCTTTTTTTAATGATTTTTAAAAGTTATCTGCAACAATAAAGAGTCAACACAAGTATCTGGGTTATTGATTTTTACAAAAAGTAAGGTTATGTTTACAAGGCTCTAATCCAAAAATTCTCAAAATTCGCAATAAATCGGTCAAAAATCATTGACAGGACTGGATAAAACTCAAAAGCAAATTAAAACACTAAAATTAAGATCAACCAAAACAAGAAAATCGATAAATTCAAGCTGTGAAATATGAAAATTCACATTGACAACTCTGGACAATCTACTCCAAAAATTGACCAACAACATGACAAATGTGGTATATTTTTCATATTTGGTCCAAAAATATGGTCTATATATGTCTGAATATGAATTTGAATTGCAAAAAAAATCCAGAAAATTAACTAATTTAGACAATGGTTTAACTAAACAATTTTAATGTTAGACAGTCTCACAAAACAATATACACAGGATAGAGGAAAGTGAAGATAAAATTGAACCCTAGACAAATAATGCATTAAACAGAAAAAACATCACAAGAATTGAAAAACAAAAGTTTCTTGCCCCTAAACTGAGTGACTCTCCATCCGGAAAAAATCAGATTTTATGGGACCAAGTTTTTCAAACAAAAAGTTATAGTGCAGCAGTACTTCTATAAATCTGGATTTTTATGGAATTCTGAAGGTACCGTAATTTTTTTAATCTTCAAAAAGTAAAAAAACGGGCCAAAATAAGACAGAAAATTGTTGAAATTAGAATTTTAATTTGCGAGGTTGAGAATGGAAAAATGGTTCGCGGGAGATGAAAATATAATGAATTTTTAAAAATTGACTGGAGATTTGAATCGCGTTTTTGACAAAAGAAATTTGACAAGGAAATATTCGTGAAAAATAATTCGTGTTGTGTGATGGAGAAGCCCCCCTCCCATGGCACACAGAGTACTTTTGATATTTACCTGGTAAGGATGGGCCTGGTGCTTTTCGAAGTACCTGCAATCATAGAGAAATCATGGAGATTAATTGTGGAAAATTAAATGGGCTTTCCTCGATGGAGGTTCGCGACAATCCATCGGGGAAAATAAGCCCGGGAATGGCGATAGTTGGGTTGGACGGACGGACGTCGTGATCGGTGAGGAATGGGTATTTGTGTCAGGAATGCAGGAATGCCCTACCCATCGCTGATCCTCGGTTTCTTGGCATGCATTACCATGGGGTAATTAATAATAATAAATTCCCTTTTGGTTCAATCATAAAAACAACAACCGCATTTAAAGTCAACTTTCTTTCTAACCGGACGCCATGTCACAAGTCGGACAGTGGAAGTGGAAGACAGAGTGACCAAGAGTGTTGTGACAGCGTGCCAATCGCTACAGGAGAATGTTCTTTACCAACTGGAAGAGCGCGAAATTTAAATTTAATTTAACATTAATACATAAGCAATAAGTACATTTAATAAAAAAGTGTATATACTCCAAGTACATATCTAGATATTTACTCATTTTATATAAACAATATTGATCAATACTGTTCATCTCTTCAGTGAGTGATTATTTTAATTTTTAATCGATCTGTTCTGACTACCTACCATGGGATAAGCAAACATCTATTTTACCGACGTAGTATAACGTTCTTGTAATCAGTCAGGGTTGTTCAAGAACTCAGCACGAAACCATGGACTCACTATTCGTATCATTTGAATTTTCACAATTCAATATAACTCAAAAACATTCAAAAAGTCTTCTAAAATTGCAGGTATTGCCAATAACCTAGTACGTATAAAAGTATAAGTGTTTATATCATATTGATCATTTGTATTCATATGAAAAACCTTAAAATATATAGTGCTTCAAACAAAGAAACATATATATATGTACATAGGTAATGGCAGAAAGAAAAGTTGTATTTATATACATATACTGTTATTGTATGCATATTTCCATTTTCTCACGTCAAGAAATTCTTCTGATTCCGTTAATTGTGACTCTTGGAATTTACGATTCAATGATTAAAGTGTTATTATGTTGTAACACAACAACCTTCCCTAAAAATTCAAATTTTATGACATACTTTTATAGTATTAATTGTAAGATTATTTGAAAATTGAAATGAGATAACATTATTGAAGCGGTGAATCTATTCTTAATAAAAATACGTTTTTCTTTTATTCCACAGATTTTCAATTTGATACAACTAGTCTTTAAAGGGAGAGATTGAAAAACGTCTTCCAGGTTAACGACTTCCTTTTATGTATTACGATCAATTATTAATTTAATTAATTGCATTAAAATGAATTATTTGCTTGGACTCAATACTCAATGACTGTAACAATGGATAGTGGTTGAATGAAAATTAACGATATTGATGAAGTACTAATTCTCACAAAAGACCCAGTGTCAATTGTTAATTGTATTATTGCTAGGAGTGACATAAATGAAGAGAATAAAGGTGACACCATGGATAGCACAAATGATAATGAGAACTTCTCTTGGCTTGAAGAATTTACGTCTTCCTTGTGTTCATTAGTTGGAAATGCAAATTACGAACTATTCATGCACCTTCTTTATACCTATCAAAAGTGAGAATTTTTTGTGTAGATTATCTATATAAATTTTCTCTTTCATTGAATGTCATTGTATCCCTATTTATTTGATACTTTTTTAAGACATATATCGAAGGGTTTCTACAACTGGCAGCTTCTTCAGCCGTCTAAGTTTGCCAAGCTCAAGAATCTCATTAGGAACACTTTGACCTTTTTTCATTTCTTTCGACGAAACATAAAAGAGGTAAACATTAGATACAGGTTTTGTGGGAGAAATAAATCACAGGCTTTCATCTTTACGTGCTTATTTAATTTAATTTAAAAGTGTTCAAATTTCGCAATTTCTGTATATAATTTAGAAATTTTTTAATTTCTTACTGTTCAATATTTCAGAGAGTTAGTGATGATTACACGTACTTGGACAAAATGGCAGAGATTGTTGGAATTTATCTAGATCTAGAGGTCATATCTTCTGAAAATAACAATGATTCCTTTGATAAACTTTCTTCTGTGATACTCCACGCTATGTACATATATTTAGGTAAACTTAATGCCAGAATATATTTTCCAATTTACATATAAGCAACACATATTTAAGTGTATCCTTATTGAATTTTGTTTAGATAACTCTGAGAAACATGTATTAAAAATTCTACTCAGAAGTACATGTGTGACAGAAAGGTACAGCAAAATTTACAACCCTATATTTGAGTGAGTAATTCCATTCTTCATTCTCTGTTCATATAAAATAATTTGCAATTTATAATAATTTAGTAATTTGTAACAAGTAATTATTTTCATCTTTTATCAGAAAATACTTCTCTAATCTAAGAAACAGCCATGAATCCATTACAAATTTCACGTACGCTCGTTATTTACTAGCGTTTAAATTGTGGAAGACAATTATCCAGAATCGGGAAAAAAAGGCGATGATCACAAATATGGCTTTGACAAAATTGGGTCCTTCGATGCCAAAAATGGGTCCGGAATTATCAAAATTTATTCCAGAACCACCTGAGGGACATCAAAGTGGAACTCTGTGGCTTATGCAGTCTAACTTATTCGATTTCCGAAAAGCCTGCGATGACTTTCTGAGTCTGGAAGAAAATATGAATTCTTTCTCTTTCAGCGAAGAATTCAAAAAGATAAACTTGAACAGTTCCAATGCATCAGGGCATATGTTTCAGCTGAATCCAGAGAAATATGTTAATCAGAAGATGCATCCCAATATAGACAAGATATCAAAAAAGAAATCTGTACGAAAAAGACTCGTTCCTAACCTAAAGCCAGGCGAAGAGATCTTTATTGATTTAACTGGTAACAGCGAGGCTTTAAAACAAAAGATAAAAAAGAAACTACAGTGGTTAAAAAAAGTCAAAATCCATCGAAAATTGAAGAAATCTCAGCCTTTGTCTAATCAAGCTACATTGGTTGAAGTCTCAGATGCCCACAGTACCGAATCCTGTGAGAACTTTGAAAAGTCTGATTCAGAAGCCGCCTATAGTTCTGTCGAGGAAAATATTGTCTCGCAAAAGTGTAGTATAGTTACTTCTGAGAGTTTAAAGCAAACTATTGTGCAGAGTAGTACAACATATGTAACTTCAGTCTGTGATAATCTTAGAACTTGCGTATGGCATAGTGAATCTAGAGATATATTTAATTGCGGCAACTGCGTGACCGAAGATATTTTCTCTAGAAGTGGAAAAGAGTTACCAATTAACAGATCTGACAAAACAGAAATCTCTTTGGTTTCCACGATAGTGGGATCTGAAGCATCTTCTGAGGCCTGGACAGATTATAATAGTGCAGACTCTGAAGCCCCCGATACAATTGCTTCGGCTTCATCGAAAATCTTCTCAACTTCGTTACTTGATGGAAGTTTAGGTGCCTCAGGAGTTCTCAATTCCTTGTTAGATTATAATCTGATGGGTTCCGATTCTTTTATGAGCGATTTTGTGTACTCAAATTTCCAAGCCATTGATCCAAATGTTCTGAGAAAAAGTCCAAATAAATTTGATTTTGAAATTTCTGATGGTTTTTCTGAAGATCCACCACCGAGTTTTAAAAATGAGGAGAGAATCGAGATGGATGATAAATTTGAAAACATGGAGGATAGTCCACTGTTGATAAAGTGTGACGTCGAAGTCAATGAAGAACCTGCAGAAGCGGTTGAGAAGTCAATCAAAGAAGAGGAGCAAATGAAAGAGGAAATTTCAAGTTCGACACGCAAGATGTCAAAGAACTCTATAGTTCGCAGAAACTTAATAGAAAAGGGATCTTCAACGAGAAAAAAGAGATGTAAAATTGAGAGTGCAGTTCACTTGCCTTTTAAAAAGAGGTTTTGCGCAAATGAGAAGGATGATTTAAATTTAATCAATGAAGGTAAATTCTTCATCATGATTTTATGGCAGAAAGTTTGTTTAATCTGTAGGTTTTTTGCTTAATATTTTATCAGTTAAAAATATTAATATCTTTTTGAATTTTCTATTCGACTATAAATATTGTTTCTAAGTGAACTCGTAAATGAAAATTTGAAATATGGGAAATAAGCAATTATAACTTTAAAGACGACACAGAAGATCAACAACTGAAGAAAAGGTTTCAGTCATCAATGGAAGATTTCAATTGACATTTCAAGAACATATTTTTTTATACTAATAGTATTTATTTTTATACAGATGCTTTTTATTAGAAAGTAGGCGAAAGATTTTTTTCTAGAGAAAGTTGTACAAAAGTTTGTCAAAGAATCTGTGATAATATTTTAATAAAAAGGGTCATTAAAGTTATTTTATATTATTTAAATTTGATACAGTGCATATTTGAAGATAATACAATACTCATAATGTAACGATTCAGGTAAGAGCTAAGTACATAATATAACGGAGATTCGAATTATATTTTCAATTGGGAATATATTGTTTCAAAGCACAAGAAGTGAAATAATTTTAGGGGACGAAAATTTTGTCTTTGCAAATGCAATATAAAATATTATGATTTTTTAAATATGAACGTTCTCTGAAAGTATATTATTTTTACCCACAGATATTTGATTCGTCTGATCCTTAAAGGATCGAGACTACAATTGCTGGCGAATTGATAAAATCCGACCAATTATCTGCTGACATCTAATAAACATCTCGTCAGGTTTTATTTATTCAAAGAAAGCGTCTTCAGATAAGGTATCATCAAATTTATTATACGATATTTATTTCCAGTACGATTATTATTAATTTTACAAAGCAAAAAATTGAATAGCATTACATAAATCTTACAATTCGTATTCACCAGAAAGGATTTATCAGGCGGAGGAAAAATTATTACTCTAATTGTTCTCGAGGTATTAAACGATTGATGTTAGATTTCTTGTAATATTACGCTGTAATTTATATTGAGAGAGCTTACCATTCCTTTCAAAAATCAAACATTGTATACGAATTTTAGTTATACTTTTTTTTTCATTTTTAACTAATACTTTACTTCGTGACCTTTGCATTATATTACTAGTAAAATAATAATCCAGTTTAAGAATCTTTCATGACTATATAATTATATTCACTCTTGTAATAGAAACGTCAATGTACCTCATTTCTACTCTAGTGAGATATTTTTACTTACATATCTATCGGTTTAAGTACAATTTTACAAGAAACTTATGATTAGATAAGGTTTAGTTCATTTTGGTTAATATTCAGTAAACAGATTTTTTTTAAAACGAATTTCAAATCAGCTCAAAATCAATAATTTCCAAAAACTGTTTTTAATGCAATCAAACTTTAAGTTTCAATCAATTTGAAGTTGAAATCGTTTTCAACATTTCTTTAAAGGCCAAAACATTTTTCAAATAATTTTCAGATCAAAAACCTTAATCAAAATGGACTGAAATGTCTGTAAATCCGAATTTTTGTGAAAGTTATACAAATTTTTATTTATTTTCGCCTAAGTTTTTACCTGAAGATTTCCAACGAGTGACCTGTAAACTGGCGAGTAAAAATATTTAATAATCTCATAAAGAGATTATTTAATAATAATAATAATAATATACATACATACATATATTTTTAAACAATTTACAAAAAACTATATAATCGTAATTTGCCATAACACGAAATATTAAGCATTTTTTAAAAAGATGTTTTTAACAGTGATTAAAGCAATGTTCCAACATCTAACGTGGAAGTGTTGTTTGCTATATATTTATGTTATTTTTTTTTTTAATTTAAACATCAATGTTTGTATTAGTTTTGTACTACATTTAGTGTTTATATATTTTATACAAATGCCTAGCATTTTAGTTTTGAAACTGCGAGAAAGTTACCTTTCTCTCCCACCGATTTAAGGAGTTGCGAACTCTGTTTATAAGAGGCTTAGGTGATATTAATTGTAAGAGTAAACCAAGTATTTCGAAATGTATTAGTAAAAATAATATAATAGGACTTAGTGATGTTAAAAAAATTGTATAGCGTGATTCTTGTATGGAATTTTCCAGATTTAAAGATAGTCAGGCCATTGCATAATATACTGTATACAATTTGGATAAAATTAAGATTAATCAAAAAATGTAATCATTATTATCGCAAGATCGAAGTAAATTTGCAATAAGTGAATTACCATTTAAACATGTCCGATTTTTCAATCTACACTAATTTTATTCACTCATGTTAGTCTATATTGTGTACCGTCTAGTAATATACTATTGGAACTGTAATAATGTGCCAGCTTAGAGCATGTTGTTTGCCAAACTTATTATGTATTTCTGAATTACGTTTAAGATTCAAAGATTCTGTAAAATATTCTAATTAAACTGATTGTAAGACCATGCCGCTATAGGCGACCGCTTTGTGTGATTTATACGTTTCATGTAGGTACCAACTGTTTTAAGTAACTTATTATTCATTCACTGTACAAGTACTGAGAGTGAAGAAAATAAAAAAAATAATTTTTCACTTAATGAATGATAGTGAGCAGTCTTTTTTCAGTAAAAGAAATAATACCTTTAGTAGTTGTGTCTAGTTCATTTAAGTTCAATCATGTTCAAAGATTATTCAATTAATTAACTTTGAAGTGGTTGCAAAATAAAAATGAAATAAAGCCTTATAGGAATAAAATGCGAAAAGATACACAAATGTAAAAAAATCAAACAGGGTAAAATGAAATAAAAGTTTTGATAAAATTTAAATAAAAGTTTGTTGAGGTGCCTGCAGAAGACTCTAAATTTGAGTAATAAATTTATTTCACTTTCCGTTTGTAACTTTGAAACCATGATCAAACAGCAGTTACAGTAGGTTACAGATAAATTCTACAGATTACAATGTAATAATAATAATCAGACTACAAATTTATCGGTCATACGATAGGACCATTGTTTAGTAAACCCTACAACGTGAAAGTAAATTATCTTTAGCTTATCATAGGACAGACGTTTATTCATCAATAATTTGCTCTTGCTGTACGAGAAACATGGAATCTTACAACAGTAACAAGTCGAGTCTTGAGGTGAATAATCATGATTCCACAAATCACGTAGATTCATACATTATTGTATTTAAACGCTACAACTCGAGGCATTGGGAACAGAGTGAAATTGTTCTCTATAGCTCTTCGCGTCAGGAATCGGAGTAAAACTTGAAAAGATAATTCACCCCTTGGATTTTCAATTTTCACACTCTGACGGAATATTCCCTCACCTTTCAGGATCAAAGCCAAGCAACCTTTTCTAAGTAACTAGAAATCAAAACACTTATTTTCTCCACAAATATTGTTTTCGATGGAACGGCTTTTTTTTTTAATCTTAAATGTTAAAAGCTCAACTCCGGTACTCTGGTGTACAAACTTGGGATGTCTATTATTTTGCTTCTAAACACAATGTCAAAAATGCTAGATAGATTAATTAAAGGTCCACGCTAATAACACAATTCTGGCAGAACTACGTTGCTTGTATTTTTCGAGTACAATTGCTTTCTACAATCGAGGACGTAACTTTATCACGTATTGCACACCGTACTCGGTTTTGGATTTTATTCCTCACATTTGCGAGAACCGTTACGCACGCACAAAGGGACGACGAAAATAAAGAGTTCATAAAAAACAGGTATGTAGTACATAAAAAATAAAAGCTGGTAGGGAAAGTACAAGGATTACTGTTGCCCCTAGTCTAAGGCACGAATATAAATAACAGCTTTTTTTTTACTTCGGTGCCCAAATCTCGAGAGGTACAAAAGCAAAAAGGCCTGATTTAACTTTTGTCATTCGAGATATCTTTATTTGAATTAAATTTTTATAAGATAATAAACATAAATAAATAAAAAGTACACCGAAGCGCTGGTAGATTTAATGTCTGGAATATCATTGTTGCAGCCAACCCCTTCCCCCGTCGGGAAATTGAACGATCCAATTTACAAAAGGCTTGAACGCAAAACTTTGATTTCATGATCAGTTGTTAAAAACTACTTTTTTCTTTATTTACAGTAACGTGTAATGTAATTTGCTGTCCTCAATCAAAACCCGGTTATTTTCAAAATCCTTTTATAAGAGGGAACGACAAAAAATCCATTTACGAGGTGATTCGAAGACTTAAGATTTCCAGATGGTTATCAGAATCAGAGTTAGAATTAATATGAGAATTGCAATGTGCTATCTATAACATACAGTTTTTTACCTCTAAGATTTGAATTCCCGGTCCTTCGAAAGAGATTCGTCCCCTCGCTTCCACTCGCCGAGCGCTCTACGCTAATGAATGATTCGAAATTATGTATATTGCATTACAGTAGACGTTTATGGTAATATTTATTATGAACATTTGAGTAACAAGTTGACTTAATTTTGCTTTTTTTGCGGTTCACAGTGATGGCGCCGTATGGCAAGGAGATTTTAGGCTAAGAAAATTTGGGGAAGGGGCGTGCTGAGGTGTAAGGCAAAGGCTGCTCAAATCAATTTCCCCATAAGGTAACCAACTATAACCATAGCGACGGCGATGACAACACTTGTGAATGTTGGAGAAAGCTGAGAATTCATGTGCGAAGATGCACCTGATGGTTGATCGGACCAGTTTGCATCTTTATCTATTTTCGCATTTCGCAATCTCAGAATCTCCTCCTGTTAAAAAAAATTCAAAGTTTTAGTATTTCAATTACTTTATATTCTCAATATGAATGATAAGGAAGTATGTATATTTAACTTCTAGAAGTAACGATATTAAAAAAAAAGTTAACGATCTGATTGCAAAGACTTTTCATATTTTTAATTTTCAAAACAAATTCTCATCTACATTTTTTCTGATTTTACAAAAAATCAATCGGTTCTCTAGAAAGTGGCAATCAAAATACTGAACTTTCAACCTTGTGTCATTGTTACTGAGAAACAGACAAAAACGGCTTCAATATTGTGAATGAATTCTGTAAGACTTGTAAGGTGCATAAATCGATTTTATCACGAGTACCCGATACGAACAATAAGAATAAGGGCACGTGTCAATGACGTGAATACCAAACTTTTTGTAAGCAAAAATTGTTATGCAAAATATTTCAGATGATAACAGGATGAACAAAAAAATTAATCTTAAAAATTCTTTCATTTTTTTAAAAGTGTAAACCACCTTAAAACATTTTAAGATATTTTAAGGAATTTTAAATATATCAAGATATTTTAAAGGACTTCAAGGCATTTTTCAAGAGAATTTGTTTATATATAAAGTTCTTCTTTCAAAAAATCCGTGACTCTTTTCGAACCTTTATTTTTCTCTGACTTTCTCTAGCCAACAAAATACCCTAATTCTTCGACGAGTTTCCTGACTTGCAACTATTCTATGATAAATATTTAATAATCTTTCAGACATTAATTTTTCCTCAAATACATAAATTGAAATATTATTTTTGAATTGCGACTTACCTTCAACTGAAGATTTTCCAGACTAAGATTGCTTTCTTTTACCCTGAGTTGATTAACTTCTTGGGCTGCTTTGACCAATTTCTCTTCAGTATCGCCTTCGGCAAGAACAGGCAGCACCTTAGGCGCCTTATCAGTGTCACCGGTACCCTTATTTTTGCCGTTGGTTGCATTTGCATCAGATTTATCTGAAGTAGTAGTTGTTGGTGTACCTTTAGTCGTTGTGGTACTGGCTACAGGATTTTCAAACACGCATTTCAGTTTGGAATCCATAAATTGACTCGGGTTTGAGTCTCTCCACTGCAAATAAAACATATGCAAAAATTCAACTGGAACATGAGATTCAAATAGAATAAAGCATGTAAAAATAATTATTACGTACCACATCATGTGGGTAGGCATCGCAGTCGTCTTTAGGGGCTATTAACGTCTGTACCATAAACTTATGCTTGCTTTTTTCCGATGGATCAAAATCGAAAGGCTGTAAGCAAACTGTAGAAAAAAGCAATTATTTTTATTCGTTCTTATCACACATGGCATTGTTTCGGAAAAGAAATTCTGCCTGAATAATGCAAAAAGGTACATAAAATTAAGTATTCATATTTTACAAACACACGCCTGCAAGTGGAAAACAAACAATTCCAAAGATCAAGATTTCTTTTACTAAGAAATTCCGTCTAGAGAGTTGTCAAAAATATTTGTAAAAGATGAATATAATTGAAAAAATCATTCTTTTTAAAAAAAATATGTTACATTCTTTGTTGGAAATATATAATTCAAACTTATAACATATTCAATAATATTAAAGGATTATCTTACCTGCTATTTCCGTTACTTCCTTCGGTTTCAGAACTCCAGAGTTCGGTCGCACGCAGTACCTCTTTGGAGCAGTTGTCTTTATTTTAAAATATACTTTATCAAGTGTGGGGTTAATGAGCTTCATGTAAGACGTAATTGGAGCTCCAGTAAAAGGTCCTAGGATAGTATGCAAAATTAAAATTAATATCAACTTATAACAATTATGTAATATCGAATTGGCGAATTCCATTTATTTTGAATTGTTTACCCGATTATTGTTTAAATTATAGAATTTATGTGTATGATAATTAATTTCAGTCAAAGAGAAGTTCGAAATTATGCTTCAGAGAAAAAAAATTTGAAAACGATAATCATGTGAATCCGCTACACGTTTTTACAATAAAGATCGTGACTTATCAAAAAAAGAACTATAGATGATTATGAAGTATTACAAAAGTGATATCAAATCATCACCTTGTGTTTGAAAACAGTCATCATTTTCCTAATGCCATGTTTCTTTAATTTACTTTGAACTTTTGAATTATTATTTACATCATAAAGAGACAAAATGGAAATGAAAATTATCTTTATGGTTGATTTTAAACTCTTGAGTTTTGCATTCTCAAGTATAAAATAATAAATAATATATTCTGTTATGTCATAAGAATGAATATGTTAAGCCGCAGGAGCAAAGTACACATTTGATAAATTAAAAATGGTACTTGAAATCTTAGATTTTCTATTTAGTCAAGATCTAGTAAAAAAAAAATAATAATTGTACTTTGATAGAAATGATTGCTAGAACTATACCCCTAAAATTTAATAGATTTACGCGTCGTATTTATTGATTAATTTTTTTAAGTATCGCGTGAAAGTTGCAAAGCGTTCAAGTGATAGTTTAAATTAAGTCTTTATTGATTTTCTGAAGAATACAATATTTTAGAGTAGAATTCTTTAAGAAAAGAGTTTTCAAAATTCTAAAGTAGAGTAAAGTGCTTCTAAAATGAAGAATTTCTAAATCGTTAGAATCCTCTTTGTAACTGAGGAATCTCTAATCCAATAATATACAGCATGCCAATCGTAAGTTTAAAACCAATTATTAACGTTATTAAAAAAAGTTACTAAATAATAGAGTTTTAAAAATGAAAAATTATTTTTTATTTCAAAAACGATGAAACGGAAGTTGTATATATTTTCTTTAAATAAAATTTTGGTAGTAGCTTGGTATAGCGTTTCAAAAATTCAAAAAATCTTAATTCCTCATGGGCAGCATAACCTAACATATAAATTGAACTATATATATACACATACGAGTAGGAAATACAAATACTCTCTCGAAATGGATTCTATAGACTATAGTATTATCTTCATAATATTCTTTATTACTTTTTTCTGAATAAGAATCTTTCAGCAAGAAAATTGCAATTATATCTAGATTAAAAGTCCGAATCTTTAACCGAAAAAAATCGTTGTTAGGATTCAAAGCCTGATTCATCGATATTTTGGAGTAATAAGACTAAAAAAATGTTGAATTTTTGGGTAATCTGTAAATCGTGCAGACGAAGGAGAGAAAAATGGATGTAGAATGCGCCGGGAAAATATATTTTTAAAATTCTAGGCGAGGTGTAATAAAAGTAATGTCTGATGTGGGTCACAAAATAAGCACGTAGTTCAGCTTTTGACAGCGAACAGCGGCCATCTGACAACGTCATCGTCTGGTCTGGTAAGTATACTGAAATTGTCGTTACCGAGGATGATCCGGCAAGTCAGATCACCTTCGATGGAGAGTGCGCGATTCACGAGACGGTGACGATGATATTGGTAATGAAGTCGAGGTAAATTAAATAAGCGTAATTATGCCGACATGAAGCATGAGAGGATCTAAGTTGCTCACAAAACTGAGCGAGAATAGCTACAAGGAAGGCAGGAAGCATGCGAATTCGTTAAACAAATCGTACCCCTAAATCGCAGCTCATTCTGCGGCTCGATAGTTAAAACCTGTTCAGGCTTCGACATCCTGCACCACACACCCAACTGACTCGCTCACACGAAAAGTCGTCACCCTTAAACCGCGATATTTGTCCTTTTTTTCAATCCGTCTTGACAGGTTATTTGACGCACTAATTTTTCTGCAGCACCGCCGCTGTATCCACGATTTCCAGTTTTTAGGGATTTCGTTCAACTAATTCTGATTTTTAGGCTGACGCAAAATACGCATGCGTCATGACGGAAATCATCAGAAGCTCGAGAAGCTCTTTACCCTCTTTACCACTCTTTACAATGTTACGTCACACATACACATACTCAAAATACTCTCAATATTAACCACCTTGAAACCATCAGCTTTCTCAAATCACACTTGTTGATAACTACTGTGCTTTCACTGCGCATGCGTAGCGTGACATTTGAGAGAGGGGCACTTGCATCCCGTGTGGGCGCAAAACGCAACGCAAAGCGTAAAATGAACAGCCAATTGCAGAACACTTTATGATTTCTAATTTCTCAAAGATTCTCTTTCAAGGTGCGTCAATGGCTGGCTGTTCGTTTTGCGCTTTGGATTTTGCGCCTGCGTGGGCTCCCTGACGCGCGATTATTTTGGCTACCCCTGGAGAATGTCTCCCATTGGTTAAAATTTTACGCGCGCAATTCAAAATCGAATTAATTTAATTTGATTTTGAATCGCGCGCCAGATTACAGCCAATTGCAGAGTTTCTCCAGTGGGGAGCCAATACGCGCTGCACGTGCAGGAAGCCCCGTTTGTAAGCTACGCATGCGTCACATCCTTTGCGCATGTGTATTACGTATAGAGTAATTCTTTTTAGAATTTTAAACTGCGCGCGGATAACAACCAATCAGATGCCGAGTGCCATGGCATGGCCGGTGCGGCATGTGCAATGGTATTTGTTTCAGTATCAACTTATCAAGTGTTTATTGAAAGAGATTCTGGTAAATATTGAGGAATGCGGATATTATTGGGAAATTGTTAATATGTATTCGGGTGTTTAATATTGGGAGAGTTGACTGTAAATACAAACTTTTATATAACAGACAATCGGCTTTGTTTGAGTACAAACAATCTTTTTATTTCGTGTGTTAAATAAAGCAAAATTTCCTACTTAAAATATTAATTTGCGCAGAAAATGAGATTTCTAAAACCGAAATTGATAACTTTTGATGTTACTGGAACTTTATTGATGACAAAAGTGGAGAAATATTACGCCGAAGTTGGAGCACAGCACGGTGTTTTTGTTGATTCAACAAAATTGGCGGGAAGTTTTAAAGCCAACTTTAAAAGGATTGCAAAAGAACATCCTATATTTGGTAAACATACTGGCCTGGGATCGAAAAATTGGTGGAGAACACTTGTATATCGTGTCTTTAAGGCCCAGAATACTAATATTACAGAGGAAAAACTATCAAAGGTAATTAATTATTCATGTAGTTGATTGTAGGTTTTTTGTTTATTTTATTTTTCTAATTATAAATACAAATAAAATTTGAAGTATCGTTTTTATACTTCATTTGACAAAGTTTATAACATCAACAATTGAACCCAGCAATGACCTCGCTTTTGAAATGTTTTTGATCTTTAATTTTTGTAAATTTATTCCAAGTAATCATCACATTGCTTGCATAATATTAAAAGAATTTTTTACATTGTAAGAATCCGTTTAAATCTTGTTAATTGCAAAAGAAATCTTTTTAAATTGTTTGAAATTCTGTGAATTCATCTTGATATCAAATTGCTTTGAATTATTTCGAATTGACCCTATACATTTGATTATTTTTAAATTCTTTTATAGATCTTTTAAATTTCTTTGAATTTTTCCTGGGGTCTTAACTTAAATTTTATTGCATTAGATGTTAGCACTATAGACCCTGTGATAACTGCCAATATTTTAGATGATGCCAATGTGATATTAATATAATTCTAATGTGAAATAATCAAAATTACCATTTTTAATTTTAAATACTTTTAAATCAAATTTATTCAACTTGAAGTCTTTCAATTTAAAATTTTTGGAATGAAAGAATTCCAAAAATACCCAAAACATTATTTTTGAGGACTTGAGTTATAGCCATCATAATGCTTGTAATATATGCTTCAAATAATTTTATAGCATCTAACGACAAAATATTTCATTAATTTGACAAACTCGTGTCTGCTTATCGATGACCCTATTTATCATACGACCTTAGGTTGCGGATACACTGATAGAATGCTACCGTACGAGGATGTGTTGGCAAACGTATCCTGGTGCTACCGAACTTCTAGATTATCTCCAAAAGCAGAATATCCTTCTCGGCGTAATATCCAATTTTGATGACGGCCTCGAATCCATTCTGCAATCTTTGGACATCAAATCATATTTTTCCTTCATTATCTGTTCCTATGAATTTGGAATTGAAAAGCCAGACCCTCAAATTTTCAAGGAAGCTCTCAGGATTTACGAAAAAACAAAAGGAACTAATATTCTCCCACAGGAAGCTCTACACATTGGCGACAGAGTTGATAACGATTATCTAGGGGCAAAAAATGCTCAATGGAATGCTTTTTTTATTAAACGCGACGATGAACCCGTAAATTCTTTGGTTTCAGGTGATGATATCTTCTGCAATCTTAAAGATTTGAAAGTTCACTTTGAAAAGGAGTTTAATTCAAAAACTAAAATATGAGTTGAACTCAGCTTCTTGTTGTAGTATGTAGTTTTTTTTATAAAAATAGGATTTTTAAATTGGTTGAAAGTGAACTAATATGTTAAAAATTAAAATATTTCTTTATAAGTTCATCTTTAAAGCCTGTAATATAATCGAAGAAATACTCTATTTTCTGTTATTGCAACAGATATGTTATTTGTAACAATAATTTCAGTACCTGCAAAATATAAATGTAATAATAACAATTTTGCGAGTATATCTTTAGAATAAAAGATAATTTTTTCTAAATGAATGGAATTTGGTCTTGAATTTTAAGTATTGAAAAACTCTTTTCCATGCGCTGCTACAAAATTGTGAAAGAACATTGTAGGCCTTAAAATGTGTGGGTGGCATCGCAATATCAACCGGCATTTCCGGGTAAAGGAGATATCTGTATCACGTGTCCCGGAGTCCGGACACATTCAACCTATGTGCTGTTTTGCCGAAACCGATGATAGCGGGTAACATTCAAGTTACTCGATGGGGAAGTAAAGATGTAAGCTTTAATCTTTATTTTCTCTTGACATAATTACTTAAAATTTTAACATTAAACCTACAAGTCGTTAATAAGACGGAAAAATTAAAAACATTGAATCTAAATAAATAAATCTTCAAAAAATGGTTTTAAAAAAATCTCTTTTTTTTAGGTCTAGAGAGGCGAAACGTTTCCTGATGAAGTCTGAACGTAAATGAACTCGCATTGAACTTCTGACCCTGAAAGCTTCCTGAAAGTTCTCAACTAGGAATTATTTTCTAAATAGTCCTGATCTATTCGAAGAACTGAAACGGACTGAAACCCTCAGAGGAGTTGACTCTGTTTTCAAAGAGATTTGGGTTCAAGGAGGCATTAAGAGTGGAGGGTGAAGGGAGACATTAGAAAGAATTGGGGATGAGGTCTAGCCGAAGTTTTAAAAGGTTTTTTATTCTGATGAAGAGTCGAGAGGCTGGGTTCGTAAGTGGGCGAGAGGGACACAGGGAATGCTCGAGTCTCGAGTCTCTCTGCTCTCCATGCACATTCTTTAGCAGTCGGAGTTTGTTGGTGGAGAGAGCGAGTCTACGAGCGCGAGGCTGCTTCACGACTCTCCCTTGGTCTTTAATATTCAAGTACAGTGTCCGGAGATGCGTTTACATCGTTTATGCGATCACCTCGTCAATCCCCGATCTGTCTTCTCAGCTTCTTTTCACTTCTTTTTGCGCTACTCTCCTTCTCTCTCGCTCTAATATCTCCCTCCTTGATTCTTTCATTAGTCAATCAGTATCTGCATCTTTGTCCTTACACATCTCTTTCTCTACATCTGTCTCTCTTTCTCCAGTGGATATTTGGAATCGCGTATTTCATTCTTAAGAACGAAGGACACCTAGAGCGTCTCTGTGGAAACAGTGACGGCAAATCTTGGATCTTCGGAGCCCCATTATGAGTGTTTTCAAAAATTGGGATTAGATAATTTTGCATAAAAGCTGAATTTACGAGGAACCAGAGTACGAGAAACCAGTGAAGTTTTTAATTGGTAAATTCTTTAGAATGAATTTCGATTTGGATTTAAAATTAACGAAAAGATTATTCTAATGTTGAAAATAAGTGAATAACATTTTAAAATTATTCTAGAAATAAAATGGAAACAAAAAAAATTTTTAAAGTAATTGGGATTGAATACTTTAAAAAAACTTACTTTTGTATTTTTTTTATCGAGAAATTTATTAGAAATTGAAAAAATTTAAATAAAATTTGAATGCCTATGTTTGGAACACTTTTCACTGAAAGTGACTCAGACTTAATTTTAATCTAATTTTTTTTATGGAACAGAGAGAGAGAGAGAGAGATGAGATTTATGAGACTTGTTTTTATTGAGAAAAACTGAAAATGAAAAAAAAAAAACATAATGATATCTACTTTCTATAAATGAATAAAATGTTAAGCAATGACATTATATTAACGGCACAAGGAAATTAAATTCTAATTAGGACACCTTACGAAAGCTCTGCGACACAATTCTGGTTACAATAAAGAGAAAATACATATTGAGAAACGTTAATTGAAATTTGTAAATCAAGTTTCAAGTAATTAAAGGAATTAACGTGATTTTTTGTGAGATATAAAAATATTACTTTTAATTTAACTTAGAACTCAAAGATACCCTTTCAAATTATTTTATCTTCTAGAAGACCAAACTGTTAGTTCCAAATGTCCATTCTAATGATTTCTCGTCATCTACTTATTCAAATCTATTCTTTCCTATCTACAATTTTCATAATTCAAAATCTTGAACCAGCTTCTATAACTCTTGAAGCCATCATTAAAAAATATTGTCAACATCCCAGGAATTGATCACTCTTGAAAAATCTAATGTGCATATCTTTTAAAATCTTAGGAATCTTGTCTTGTAGTGATCAGCCCCTTGGAAAGATATTTTTATCTAACATTTATTTTTTCAAATTCCTATCATTACAGAATTACATCAGAATTACATCGTCGATTGTCAGTGTCCAGGCTGAACCGAGATTAATGAACTCTTTTAAGATAAAAAGACAAACTCTCGCGCTGTTCCGCGGAATGCGGCCTCGGCAGTAAACTCAAAATTGTAAGCTCCCTGAATCTCTACGAGTCGTGACCCTTCCTTAGAGGCGGATGGATGTGAAATAGTGCTGCGACTCGACGGAAAACCGGAAAGTGAGTCGAAGTAGTGTTTCGCACGATTCATTTTAACTAGGGTTTGAACTTCAATTCCCTAAAAAAATCATAAATTATAATTCGCGGATGCAGTGCTGATGAACCAAAGTGTTGTGTAGGTCCTTGAGTTGAGACTTGGAGTCATCAGACGAAGAGACAATGCGCGGAAGTCTCTTTTTCATCCTCATCGTGGGTCTCCACATTGGAGCTTTTGCTGAACCGGATCCATCTGATGAACAGTTTAATAGGATACCAAAAAGTAGAGAGGAGGATAAGTGCTATGATGCTTCCGGAAGACCTCAGGTTAGTGTGATACCGCATCATTATTAAACTGATCCCAAGAAAAAGGTTTTTGAAATTCTTTTATTGCATACAAAAAATGCATCATGAGAATCAAGATTCTACAAATGTTGAAATTCAGAGGTCAGGGTTTAATTGCAGATATCCTGAAATAAAGTATTTTTTGAAAAATATTATTCACTATTTTGTAGATATTCTCTTTTTATATCAATTTTTATTAATAATGACCTCTAAGTTCGAAAATAAAATAAAACTTGGAATAAACTTGAGACTTTTAGAAATAATTATTTCTAACTATAGAAAGAGTTAAGTGAGTCCAGGAAGTTGAATTACGACTGCTTTGAAGGTTTCTAAATATATAAGTTAACAAAATTTTAATTTTACACTGAAAACTTTCATTAAATCCTGATTGAAAATACATGGAAATTTTTACACTATTTTTAATTTTTTTATCCTATTTTTAAAAAATTATATTTTTAACTTTAATATTCCTAGATAAACGATTGTATTTTATTATTAAGGAGTATTTCTAACCGAATTTATTAATTTTATAATAATGTTTGTAAAATCCAATCTGACTATAATTACCAAATATTTAAACACTTAATGTGAATAACTTTTCATAACGTAAATATTCATTTCACATCTTGAGCACGTAGGCATACTCATATACGAATATAAGATGAATGTTATTTTTAGCTGGAACTTGGAATGGTTTCGGTTTTTGGTAGGAATTGAGTAGGGTGGCTTGGGTTATCATTGGGTTGGAAGTCGTTTGAACTTTCAGAGTTAAAGTTTGGGAGATTACGAGAAACGAGATTGTTTTTAAATGCTTTTGATTGTTCCACATTCTCGTAAGAAAAATATCTAATAATGCTTTTCATTCATGTAAATTTAATCGCTTGATATATTTTTTAATTCAGAATGGGATTAACCAAAATTATATAAAAAAATAAATACGGAATACATTAATTAAATATAATATAATATTAACATAAAATAATTTAATCTATTCTCCAAATGTAGATTATATTTTAAAGGAAATACGTATAAATGATTTCGCTAAGTTGCTTTTCAACTCATGGCGGTGAATCTCCAGGATGATTTCAATGCCGCTAATTGAAAAAGATATGCTTCTTTTATGAATCATCAGAATAAATAATGAATATGAAAAATTATAATAGGAATTCTTCATTAATTTGCTTTAATTACAGGAATATCTATATAAATTCAAAATGATGAAAAATTCAATTTTGCTTTATATCTATTTATTATTGAATCTGGACTAATTTATATTTCTCTTTTTTTAATCTTTATCTATGGGGGGGAAGATTTATTGTTCAAAACTGGAACATCGTTATTCTATATAACGAACCCTGACCTCTGCTGGACTCGGAAGTGTAATTAGATAATTTTGATTAGTCGTAATTATACTTTATGCAAACATTGTATATAAATGTTGCAGAATTTCCAATTCAATTCTACTTCTATGGAATGAGTAGAATAAATATTTATTAAGGGCGTTTAATCAAGTTCAAACCTGAAAATTCTATTTCGTCCTTTTATTATTTAACAAATATTATAATTAGCTATTTTTTCGCTTTATACTGCTTTTCTTTTTTGAATTTGAAATCTAATCTCAAAATTTTAACTGTTCATTTTTCACAAAAAAATACTGAATTTACAGACTTTCCTGCTCTGTACGCACAATTCTATTTAAAAATCAAACAATCCTACAGAGCGAAAAAAGATTTAATTATGATATTTGTGGAGTAAAACTAGGAAATCGTCTTTTGAAGCTAGAACTTTTATCCAACATCTTTAAATAATATTTGATTATTGAATTGAATCTTTCTAAAGCATATTCTCAACATCACCAACGAGCTAGATTAGTGAATCGTAGATTTCGACGTGTTTCAGAGGTGTATTCCGCCCTTCGAAAATGCTGCTTTCAGCGTTCTTATGGAAGCTACAAACACATGTGGAGAAGATGGAATCCCCACAGAATACTGTATGCAAACGCATAATGAAAATCAGAACAACGAGAAATCTTGTGAAATCTGTAGAGCTGGAGACCATTCAGCAATTTTTCTCACCGACCATGATAATAACGATAATGCTACCTGGTGGCAATCTACAACCATGGCGGATGGAATCCAGTATCCAAATCAAGTGAATCTGACCCTGAACCTTGGTAATTAATACCTTTTATTACTTATTTCAAATAATTAAACTCAATTCTTAAATTCCATTAAAATGGGACTTAAAATGCTTTAATTTTTGAAACACTAGGACGATTTACTTTGTTTATAAAAAGATTTTCTAGAATTCTATTCGTGGGAGTTTTGTTTAAAATTGACTACTCAGCGATTATTTTAAAAGATTATTAAGGATGTTGGTACCAATTGCTATCCTAAAAATTCTATTTCATAATTTTATTGAACTCTTTAAATTCTCTTTAAATTCTCTTAAATTCACTTGAAATTCTTAAAATCGCGGGCAACGCCGAGTAAATATATTTAATAAATAACATGATGAAAGCATTTTTTCAAGGATTTCTAGACAATTAATAAATGTCCAGAAATGTGAAGATGTCAATCTAAATTTTGACCTAAGATTATTCATGAAATTATGTTAAGATAAAGGGCTCTAATCTGTACTCTGTAATCATACTCGTGGTAGGGTAAAGAGGTCCATTCATCGTTAGCTTCTCTGGAAAGGGTAGGCGTGATGAACCTTTGACTTCCCCGATCCCACTGCCAGTCTATCAGGACGTTTGTGTACGACTTGATAAATCCCATCGCGTCCATTGGTCACATAGAACAAATCACTGGTTCTCAGTGGTATATACCAGTGTCATACTCCCACGATTTTTATGCCATGAAAAACATAAAATAAAACGAAACTAGTCTGCTCATGAAAACTTATAGCACAAACTCATTTGTTTCAAATGTATTTAATCATACTTTTCAGTCAAAAGATCTTATACGAGCAATCTCTAGTTAAAGTTAAAGCTCTAAAAAATCCTTGAAGATAAATAAACGAATAGTAGAGAACAATATTAATATAAAATTCAATTTACCGAAGGGATATGGTTTTTCTCTCATGATTTATTAGCTTGAGTTGATGTACAAAATCAAATTAGAAAATTAACATTTTCGAAATAATTTTAAATCTCTTTTAAAACTCTTAAGACTAACTTTTCTTTTACTTATTGAGAATAATGATCTAAAATATAACATTTCATTTTTTCTTCTTAAAAGTTGAAACCATAATTAGGATTAAGTAAAGTACAGACTGTTTTTACAAAATAGAGAAGGGAAGGTTTAAAGCTCCTGAGGCTTGTGAATCATCTTCAACGAAACATGAGTATACGCAGTGTTCAGTTATTCTACCGGCTGCGAGCCACATGTGAACATGTCCATTCATTAAGGACACCGCCCTTCCCGGTGATTTACTCTAAACTCAGTGGCGTAAAGCTTAAAAACACAAACTTGATTTTTGATAAAATTAGATATTCCAGAGAAAAAAAATATCCAGTTATAATTTTTATTGAGTAAAATGAAGGAATTTATTATTGAGTTGAGAACTTCGATCCAACATCCTTAATTCTATTTATTCTGAACTAGGAATTCATTTTTCTTTATTTTTCATTACAGGAAAGACCTTTGACATCACCTACGTGAGAGTACTTTTCGAGTCGCCACGTCCAGAAAGTTGGGGAATTTACAAGAAAAAGAATGAAAAATCTCAGTGGCAACCTTACCAGTTTTACTCAGCCACATGCAGAGACACTTACTTATTGCCTGAATCCAAAGACACCACACGTGGAGATGACACTCGAGTACTCTGTACTTCTGAGTACTCTGATATTTCTCCATTGTCCAAGGGAGCTGTGGTCTTTTCGACCTTAGAGGGTCGACCATCTGCTTACTATTTTGAAACCAATCCTGAATTACAGGTTTGTTTATTTTATTTATTTTTTATTTAAAAAGTAAATCTTAGAATAACAAAGAAAAGGCCTTCTATTATCTTTAATTATTCTTTATCGATAATCTTCATTTTTTTTCTAGGAATGGGTGCAAGCTACAGACTTGAGAATCACTTTGGACAGATTAAACACCTTTGGAGACGAAGTTTTCGGAGATGATCAAGTATTAAAATCTTACTACTATGCAATTGCTGATGTTGCTGTGGGTGCTCGTTGTGCTTGCAATGGACACGCAGGTGAATGTGTTAACAGCACTAGCGTTGATGGAAGAACGAGCAGAGTCTGTCGGTTAGTTAATTTAATATTCTATTGTGAAATTAATCCAACTTCTAGCCTCAAAATTCTATTTCCTCATTTTACTTAACAAATGTTTTAATTCGATATTTTTTCTCTCTGTACTTTTATTCATTTTTCAAACAAAATTATGGGTACAGCATATAATTTTCATTTTTCCAGCTGTGAGCACTTCACGACTGGTCCAGACTGTAATGAGTGTTTACCTTTTTACAACGACGCTCCTTGGGGTCGTGCTACAACCGCAGATGCTCATGAATGTAAACGTAAGTAAAAACAATTTTACTTTAGTCCTCGCTTGAATTTCCTAGACAAGGTTTTTATATTTAGATTTTCAAAATTTATTCTTAGTTTTACGTGACAAGGAAAAAAGTAAAATTTAAAAAAGCAGTCCTTTTCTAATTCAGAATTGCTTTGATTCTTATAAATTTTCATAAAAATTTTCGATTTTAAAAGTAGAAATAGGTTTTGAAATTTAAAGAGTCAGAATTCTAAATTTAAGAACAAATATTTAATTTTCTGATAACAAATTACTACTTTAAGAATCCATTCACTACCTATGATTTGGTTTTTTAATCAGATTTATATTGAAACTGTTTTAAGCATCGATTTTAATTGAACCTACTTTTTTGGTTGGCATAACTTTCAAGTATGGTAATGATTAATGAAATAAAACAATTTCTTCCTTTTGCGGCTGACAGATTTCTTTGGAGAAGCCGACTCTACGTATCTTGCATACATGCCCTTTCTTCCTCGTATAGTGACCGAGATTCTACACGGTGACCATGAAATTCGGCTAGCGAAATCTTTTTCAAATTAAAGTCCCCTTAGTTTTTAATCAAAATAAAAAATCTCCAACTTATATTCCATTTTCTCGAACCATTTTTTTCATTGAATTTAAATTTATTTCTCAATTTGAGAACAATATAAATTCTATTTAGATAAAAATATTTTTTAACTTATTCACTTGCTTAAGGGGGTTGAAACTAGGTTTTAGCCTTCATATTCGATTTCCTTATTTTACTCAACATTTTTTTGATAAGTGTTAGTGCCCTGAGGTGCACGTAGAAGAATCTCGAGAAACCTGATTTTCAGAGCCACTTTTCTCACGAGTCTACTCGGTGTTCACAAACAATTTTATGTTTATTATATTTATTAAATAATTGTTGGAATCTTATTAAAAATTATAACTAGATATTTTTTCGCTCTGTACCGCTTTTCTTTTTTAAACTAGAAGTTTGTCTATAGAGCAAAAAAATATTTAATTTTAATCTTTCTCGCACAAAATAAGGAATTTGGAATCTAATCTAACAGACTTTCGCGCTCTGTACGCACAATTTTATATAAAAATGAATTACCTTTACAAAACGAAAAAATATGTAATTATATTATTTGTTGAGTAAAATAAAGAAATTGAATTTTCAAGTTTATATCAAGTTCAAGTATCTTTAACATATCATTCTGAACACCCTGTAAAGACCTGTATCGTCTGGTTCACATTCGCATTACCTAACCAGCTTTACCTTCTACGTCCATCGCCTCTCTTTAAGGGGGGATTGTTTCCGAGCACCAAGAAGTATAATACTACTTCACAGTGGACCTCGAGCTCAGTGCACCGGATACCAGACTCGATTTCACAGTTTTCCACTTGTCTAGTATTAAAAACAACTTAAATCTTTCATTTAAATTTATAAAATTAAATTTTAAGTCTCTACTGCAAGAAAGGGTTTTTTAAAAAAAATTATTATTTAAAACGAATATTTTCGAAACATTCAAAAGTGTATAAGAAGTTTTAAAATATGACTCGATAAATTAATAGTGTTTTAATCAAAATCATTGTATAATAAAATTTTATCATGAATTTTTAGAGAAATTTTTTTAAATATTTAAAATTAGTTATACATACTTTGGATTTTCCATCTAAGTGATGTATTTTAATATTGGAGAGTGTTTGGTGTGCTGACGATAGGATTTTTGAGCTCAGATATCAATTTTATAAATTACAATGTGTGTTGCGATATTTTTTATTCTGCTCAATGGAATCACATTGTGCGTTTCTTCTCGTTGGAATGGAATTATACAATATTCTGTATCTAGTAAGTTTAGTACTTTTTAGATTAACCCAAGGATTAAAAAAGTATTAAAAGGAAACATTTTTTCGCTCTATAGGTATATTTATATTTTAAAATGAAATACATCCGCAGAGCAAAAAGATATTAAATTCTAATAATTGTTGAGTAAAATGGGGGGTTTAATTCTGATGTTAGGATTTTGATCCAACACCCTTTTAATCAGAAAATTTGCTGAAAAATGTTTATAAAATCAAGTTAAAAATATATTGTTTACTTACAGCTTGTAACTGTAATGGATATTCGGACCGGTGTTACTTCGATAAGGAATTATACAAACTAACAGGACATGGTGGTCATTGCTTGGATTGTAATGCCAATCGTGCTGGTGCAAACTGCGAAAGATGTCGAGAAAATTTCTTCCAACGACCAGAGGATAATTATTGTGTGGCTTGCAACTGTGATGAGACAGGTTAGTAATTAATTTAAATTATGTGCCTAAATTATATTTTAATTTAGATATTAAAAAAATGTGGTAAAAAATCACTTAATAATTATTTTTTTTAACATATCAAGGGCATGTGATATTTGATCACAAGAGCAATTTCATTTCACCAACTTTATGTTTGCAATACTAAATATTTTTCACTAAGCTTAGGCTATTTAGGCCTACACGAAACGGAGGTAATGACTTATTTTTAGCAAAAAATATTTCTTATTGTAAGCGAAAAGCTGGTGAAACTTTTACTTTAATCGCAATTATTACATGCCGTTAACTTATTTTTCGTGGACAAAAAATAATAATCCAGTACAAAACATTGGTCAGAGGATCTGAAGGTCAAATAAACTTTCTTTTTTCTGCTTCCACAGGTTCAAGAAGCTTACAATGTAACAGTGAAGGGAAATGTCAATGTAAACCTGGGGTCACTGGAGATAAGTGTGATCAATGCGCTGCTAATTTCTACAATTTCGGTTCTTATGGTTGTGCTTCTTGCGAATGTTTCGATTCAGGATCTTACAAAAATACTCCCAACTGTGATCCTGTAAGTGGTACTTGTCAGTGCAAGGACAACGTTGAAGGAAAAAGATGTAAAACGTCAGTATTTTAAAATTATTTAAAGAATGGATTGAATAATCATGACTTAAATATTCGGTTTCTTACCTATTTTTATTTTATAAAAAAATAATTCTATTCATTTTCTTTGATAAACCAGATGTCGTCCTGGATATTTCAACCTCGCACTGGAGAACGAATTCGGGTGTACACCCTGCTTCTGTTACGGTCATTCAGTACTTTGTAACTCAGCAACAGGCTACTCAAAAACTGCAATTGAAAGTGCCTTCGTCAGAGGAAATGAACGCTGGACTGCTGGAGTTGCTACCGGAACTCCTATTCCTCTTAATTATGATGCGCTTACACAAACAGTCGCAGTTAATGCTCCCGATCGGGATAATGTTTATTTCCTTGCTCCAGGTCAGTGTTCCCATTAAATTCAATTATTGTTCTATAATATAGTAGAAATAACGATATTGTAGTCACTCTAATAACTTTACTGATCTTTTCATTTTGAATAAAACAGAGAGATTCCTTGGCGATCAAAGAGCATCGTACAATCAAGACTTCACCTTTACTTTGAGAATTGGCGAAACTGGACCAGCGCCGACAGCTCGAGATATTATCTTTGAGGGTGGAAATGGCGAGCAGATCACGCAACCCATTTTTGGACAAGATAATCGATTACCAACAGTGACAGTTAGTAATTCATATCAATTTAAATCCGAGGGTTTTAAAATACTTGACTCAAATTTGAAGAGTGATCAACCCAACATTTAAATTTATATACATAATTTTAATGAAAAACTAAAGAAATTACAAAATTTTGTTTGCAGCCACAAGAATACAGTTTCAAATTGCATGAGCATCCAGATTACGGATGGCAACCAAGACTTTCTTCTCGAAACTTTATTTCTATTCTCTCGAATCTAACTGCGATTAAAATTCGTGGTACATATACTCATCGAGGCAAAGGATTTTTGGACGACGTTAAACTGGAAACGGCACATCGTGGAGCAGCTGGAGAACCAGCAGATTGGGTAGAACATTGTCAATGTCCAACTGGTTATGTAGGTCAATTTTGTGAATCCTGTGCTCCAGGCTACCATCACGATCCACCAAACGGAGGACCTTTTGCTCTTTGTGTTCCTTGCAACTGTAATGGCCACGCTGATATTTGTGAAGCCGAAACCGGTAAAAGTCTTTTCTAAAATTTATCTTATTTCCGTAATGAAATATTTTAACGTGCCAAAATTGTATATTTATTTTTCAGGTCAGTGTATTTGCCAGCACAATACAGCCGGAAGTAACTGTGAGCTCTGTTCTCGTGGCTTTTATGGACATCCTTTGAAAGGAACTCCATACGACTGTAAACCCTGTCCTTGTCCTGACAACGGACCTTGTATTCTTCTCGGCAATAATCCGGATCCGATTTGTTCGGAATGTCCTGCTGGAAGAACAGGTTCGAAAATATTTGTATAAATACATCTCTTTAAGAGTATTGGATCGAAGTTCAAAATTCTATTCCTTCATTTTACTTAACAAATATTATAATTAAACTATTTGTGAAGTAAAATAAAGAAATCGAATTTTGAGATTATAACTTGGATCCAATGTCCTTAAAGAGATAAATAAATAAATTATAGAAAAATAAATATTAATAATAGGAATAAATGTTTTCCTTTCTAGGCCCAAGATGTGAAACCTGTTCGGATGGATACTTTGGAAATCCTGAGAAAGGACAGGCTTGCCGACTTTGCGAGTGCAACAACAACATCGATTTGAACGCTGTTCGTAATTGTAATCATGAGACTGGAGAGTGTCTAAAGTGTGTGAACAACACTGCAGGCATACACTGCGATGAATGTCTTCGAGGATATTACGGAGATGCTCTGTCCGATCGGAAAGAAGACGGATGTAAATTGTGTCAGTGTTTCGCCTCTGGAACTTTGGAACTCGACGACGGAACTATTGCTCCTTGCGATCAACTTAGTGGACATTGTGTCTGTAAACCACACGTAACTGGACGAAACTGCGACAAGTGTGAAGACGGTTATTATCATATCATGAGCGGAGAGGTAATTTTTTGCTAGAAAAATTTCGAAAGAATTAAATTCTAAATTGAAAAGCATTTGCTAACGTTCTTACTTTTTTTTTTTATTTGCAGGGTTGTTCCGCCTGTAATTGTGATCCAGAAGGATCTTATAATCGTACCTGTGACGCGATAACTGGACAATGTCATTGTCGGCCAGGAGTCACTGGCTTAAGATGTGATTCCTGTTTACCTTATCAGTATGGATTCAGTCGAGAAGGTTGCAAAACTTGTGATTGTGACGTCATTGGTTCTCAAGATCTTCAATGTGACGCCGCCGGACAATGTCCTGTAAGTTCGCGTTCAAATCTTAAAATCCCATCTTCTCATTTTACTCAACAATTATTAAAGAGCGAAAAATCTCAAATTTAAACCATTTTAGGCTCTGTTTATTGTCATTTTATTTGTACATTCTAAATTAAAAACGTTTATTTCCAGTGTCTCCCGAACGTGGAAGGCAGACGTTGCGACCGTTGTAAAGAGAATAAATACAATCGTCAATATGGTTGTATCGACTGTATTCCTTGTTACAATCTCGTTCAGGATGCAGTTAATTCCCACAGAAGAAAACTTTCCACGTTGGAGGACACACTTAGAAAAATAAACAGCAGTCCAACCGTCATTAAAGACTCAGACTTTGAAAAGGAACTTAAGAATGTCCAAGCTAGAGTTAACGAGCTTTTGGATCTTGCGAAACAAGGATCTGGAAGTTAGTCTTGATTTTATAATTCAGAACAATTTATCCTATTTTAAAATATATCTTATTTCTAAATTACGATTTTTTTTTAGATGAAAACAAGACTTTGGTTGAACAACTTGATGATTTGAGAGATCAACTCAATGAGATTGATGAAATATCCCAGAATGTTGATCTAACTGCAGCAAATGCTCAGAGAATTACAATGCAAGGTCAAATGAGCATTGATGAAGCTGAAAAAGTTCTTGACACAATCCACGAACAGCTAAGCGTAAGTTTTTAATTTTATTTTATTTCTTACTAAGACTTCACAGCACCAAATGCTATTTTTCTTTAAAAAAGGGGAAAAATGGAGAATAAGAAAAGTCTGTGAAGCCTGCTTATTTATTTATTTATGATAAAACTAACATTCAGTTGTATTTTTAAATTCAGGAGGAAGAGGACTACTTGAATGTTGATGGGCAAGCAGCCTTGAAGGATGCTCGAAAACGAGCGGAACAAGTTGGCCAGCAGAATCAGGAAATGACAAATATAGCGAAAGAAGCTAGAACCCTAGCAGATTTGTAAGTGTAAACAATTGCATCTGAAATTTCTACAGACTAATTAGAAGAAATTAATATTTGTAAATAATTTATAATTTAAATAATCCTTCCTTGATATAGGCATTTAAATGAAGCGAAGAAAATTCAGGAACTCGCAGAACTTGCACGTAACAATTCAATGCAGGCCTACAATTTGGTAAAGAATGCAATCACAATGAATTCTAACATCAGGTAAATGCAAATCCTAAAAATTAAAATTCTAAAATCAAAATTTTTAAGACAATTTTTATATTTAAGCTTTTGAATGAAGGTTTAAACAAATATTCCAATTACGATTAACACAAATTTTAAGAATTACAATACGAATTATCGATTTTCAGTGACGATATACGAAATCTGGACCAACAACTTCGGGTATTGGGAGATCGCTTCAACGAAGTGAAAAATATGACTGCACTTGCTCTCGCCAAATCGATTAAAGTTTCCAATGAAGCTGTTGAGCTATTTATTGAAGACATAAGTCTCCCAAAAGTAAACGTCATCGATTTGCAAAATGAAGTCGAAATCATCAACAACGAAGTAAAGACCATTTATATCACTTTTTCAAAAAGAAGTTGAGTACGTTTAAAATTTTAAAGAATTGAAGACACTACAGAAAACTTTTCATTTTTCAGGGTCTAAAACTTAAAGAAACAGCGCAGCTGCTTTTGGATGAGAACAAAGATCTCCTCGCTCAAGCCGAACAAAAAGTGAGAGAAGGTGAAGGATTATTGGAAAAAGCTCAAGATCAACAAACCGTGACCGCGGAATTATTATCTGACGTCGATGGAGCTCATGCAAAAGCAGAGGAAGCTGTTAAACGTGGAGAACAAACGTTGCAAGAGGCCCAAGAAACATTACAGAAATTGAGTGGTAAATTCATTTATCTATTTATTTGTATTGTTTAAATTCCTTTCAAACGCGAGAGAAATATCAAACTGAGATTTTATTGATAATTTTAGAATTCGATGCTGAAGTCCAGAGAGAACGAGTCAAAGCCCAAGAAGCTCTTAAAGCTATCGATGATACCAAACAATCAGTATATGATGCGATAAATAAAGCCAATGAGGCGCAGACTGCTCTGAAAGATTCTGAAGGAAATGCAATTGGTGCGCGTAATTATGCGAAACTCGCTCAGGTAAGTCAAGAAGAGATGGAAAATGGTTTGGAATTGGATGAAATTCTAATCTTCTGATTTTGTAGACTGATGCAGAAAAGGCGAGTGGAAACGCAAACAACATTAGAATAGAAGCGAATAAAACGAAAATGGAGGCAATCAGATTGGGTAATGAGGCTGAGAAGTTGCACACACGAGTTAATAATACTGAGGCATTGATAAAAAAATATGAAGAGCAAGTAGAGAAGGAAGTCAATGAAACAAACGAGGCAAGTCTTTCAAAAATTTCAAGAGATATAAAAAGATTTCAAAATATCTTAAGAGTTTTAAATGGAATTTTAATAGATTTTCAAATATTTTAACATATATAACATATAAATAAAACAACATGTTATAATAAATACTTAATTCTTTTAGGCAAACTATAAAGTAGGCCAGGCCAAGACAAACGCGTCCCTTGCTTCTCAACAAGTTCAGAGAGCTTTGGATGAGGTAGCTGCAATTATGAAAGAACTTGAAGCCCTTCCTGAAATTAGTAAGCTTTTTAGAAAACATGTATAATTTAAAAATATTGTTTAAGTCATCAAATGATTCTTATATCTATTTTTTCCTTTTAGACGATGAAGATTTGAATCTCTTGGAAAACCGTTTACACGCAGCCCAAGCTGAAATCGACGCAGCGAACCTTGATTCCAGAATTCGAGCCTTGACCGATGCGAAGAATCTTCAGACTCAGTGGGTGAAAAATTACGAGGACGAAGTGATGAGACTCAGATCGGAAGTCGAAAATATAGATGAAATCAAAAAAGCATTACCTACAGAATGCTATAAACGCGTACGTTTAGAGCCTTAAATTTACTTCCAGATGCCACGTTACTTAAAGAAACCACAGAGAATTTTAAAAAAATCTTAAAATGTGGTTTCAAGTTACTGAATAGTTAGTTGCTAGTCTCTCTGACAGTTGAGACTATTTATTGAACAAAATTATTTTAGAACAATGCTTTTTGATATTTTAATTATCCTCAGCCAGTGAACGGTTAGATAAATTAGGAAGCAGAAATGCTCGCAGTTTTTCGAGACTCAAATAATACTCGATTACCAGCCTGCAGCGCCATATGTAGCACCAGTACTTTTTATGTAATAATTGTTTTATTTGTACATTAACATCTAGATTATTTTATTTAAGTTAGAAAAAATATTTTCATCTCTCTTTAAAAACATTAATGTGGTGCAGTAATCGCAATAATAATAATTATTATTATACCAAAGATTTTAATAATAGACATAATCCTTTATTATCAGACCAGTCTCATTCAGAATTTCTTTTTACGTCATGTATATAATGTACATGGGTCTTAATTTCTTCTATATTCTCTTTTGAAAACGTTCGACATAGCTCGATAATTCCATTAAAAATGAAAAATGAAGTGTATTCAAGTTGACTTTGAAAAAAAATTGGTAATCATTAAGTCAAATTAGTAGTTTAAAATAAGAATGTGGCATAATAACGAGAAGTCTTTAGTCCATTTCGACTCTAACTGGCAACATTTTTGTCATCGTTACGTTATAAACGTAATTTTTATATTTTAATTGTAGAAAATAATATAATGAAGCATTTTTATACGAAATAGCTTAGTACAAAATCTGTAGCTTCTTAAATCAAGGAAATAAAATAATTTTACTGAATCAGGTTTCTTTTTTTATACGGCGAGTTGCGGACAACACTTGGAACACTGAAAGGGATTTGCGTAATCAGTTTATAATATACACATTTATTTTATTAATGATTAAACTATTACCACAGGATTATGAGAAATAAATACGAAATAAATTGAAAACTTAACGTATTATGTCGTTTACATTTAAAAAACGGTGAAAAAACAATCTTATATGAAACTAGGAAAACAAAACAATTCACTTAATTATAAATAAAATAATTAGAACTATCAATATGGCAGTCAATACTCCAATGGCTACCCATTGTCTGCGATCTAAAACAAACGGAAAGTAACATCACATTCGCCACTCGTTTAACTATTGTAGTTTATTTTAAATTGTAAAACTATTTCAATTTATTATCAATGACTACAAGTTTTTTTTCATTTTAGACGGTTAGATGTTAACTTATGTAATTGGCCCTTGTTTATAGTGGTCATTTATCTCTATTTTATTATTTACAAAATGTTCAACTTCTCATCGACTTTTTAATATTTGTCATAACATTCTGTGTTTAAAAGTGCAATGATTATAGAAATGTTTTATAGATATGCTTTCTTTCAAATTGTATTTACCCTGCACTGGATTCATTTTTAAATTGACAAGCCATGGGTAAAATTAATTATAATAAATTAAAGATTAATTTTCAAGATGTGTTGCTAATGAGGGGTTGATCACTTTAATTTTTAGTGTAGGGGAGAGTAGGGTAGTACTCAAGTTTTTTAAAACATTTTAGGGATATCAAGAGAAAAAATATTTGCAGTTTTTTTTTATGAGGATTTAAAAGATTTGAAGAGGATATACACTATATTTCAAGAGTGATCAACTGATCAACTCCCAGCTGCTAATAATAATTGTAAAACGAAAATAGACAATAAATTTAAAGAAAAAGGATTGCAATTTAGTATAATTAAAAAAAACCCAAATCCTGGAAAAAAATTAAAATATAACATAAAATGATTTCTGAAATAAAATACCCAATTTTCCAGAAGATCATGCATCAAAAAATAAACCATGTAGTAAATTTTTATCTCCCATGCAACCAGTTAACAAAAATAAAAACCTTATTCCATGATCATTACACAAGTACATTATAGAGCGATCAAATGAATAATTTTATGTAGTAACGTGTTAGTATGGATCAGGAGACAGTTATTTCTACTCGTACAGTGACTTTTACAATCTCTGAAACAATATCTGCTATTTTATTTGTCCAGATTGCTTTTTTCACGCTAACGATATACATTTTAGTTAAATTAGAGTATTAGATTCTAACGCGTCACATAAATGTGAAACCTGTCACACATAACATCGGTGCCCTATCAACAATCATATAAATAATGCATTTTCAATCTCTACCACCTGAGTTAAAGAGTTAAAACAACTAAACAAGATACTATTATCAACAATAAAATTTCCAGTAAAAGGAAAACAACGTCTTCTCATCGAACATCACGTTTTTCTAAACTATGGAATATTCATAAATCTTGTTCCTTTTCTTACACAAATTATTGTACCTTTTGTAAAGAAAAACTGGCTTTATCGACTGACAAGAGTCAGGCACAAAACTTGTGCAAACCATTCCTATTGACTTCTATCTTATTTGGCATTTATTTTATCATGTTTGGCATACATTGTTACGTAATAACTCTCTATTTGATATTGCATTTGGCTAGTGGATACTCTTAGGCAAAAAATGTTCAGTATTGGCAAAGTAGGAAATAAGACTAGCTTCCTTCCTTCCTATTTCGTTAATTAGAAAACAATTCTAGACCGATACAAACTATTAGAAAAATAAAACTACTTTCTGATTTCAGTACAATTTTAGAAGCAGTTTTTTTGTCTTTAAGGAAAAAATAAATTCAGTTTTGTACTCATTATCTCTTTAGAAAAAAGCAAATCTCCAAAAATTGAAATAAAGGTACAAGAGCCATAAAGCTGAAAAAATATATTAAAATAAAAATGATCTTTCCCAGCAACAAGAAACCGATTGAAAAATTTGACTTGATTTGATAGTCTTGAACTTGAATTAGTCAATTATTTAAAACTGTATTTAAATAATACATTCTCTCTGATGAGAATGTAAAAATGAGTAACACTATATTGAAAAAATACCTAGTTTTTACATTTGTTTAGTAAAATGAAATCAAATTTTGAGGTAAAAACTTGGATCCAACATCCTTAAAACAAATTGATTCATTAAATCAATCTTTCAATCGTTTATTGTTTTCTGGATGGAGTTGAATTGTTGATAATTATGGGATTCTATCATATATATATATATATATATATAATTCTATGTCTTTATAGTCTCTAATCTATCGAGTTTAATATTTGTCTATGGGTAATTGAATACGTTGTAAAATCTTGAGAGTGGCACTTTCGAGACTAAAGTCATTAATTGAGGATTAAAATAAGCATCGAAAAGGAGAGATCATATTACTTTAGAATTTGTATGAGGTAATTAAAAAATTAAAATTGCTTCACGCTTTTGACTTTTAAGGGGTACATAGTTATGAAAATAGACGTTATTATTACTCCCTCGAGCATAGAAAGCAGTTAGTAATAGTGGTCGACAGAGCATAAAGAGAAGATGACTTAGGAACATAGCCAGTTTCGTTAGATGCCGAAGTAGTAGGAGCGGGAATGTAATTGTTATAGTTACCATTGCTCATATGCAGGACCTTTGCCATTTTTTTCATAGTCGCATCTAATTTCGAATCTGTAGCCTCCAACTCGTTTCCAAAGTCGTCCAGCATTCTGAAATTTAGAAGTCATATCACTACGCTTGAAAAATAAAAGAAAACTTCAGTTAATTAACGTAATAAAATGATTGCAAAGAAACATTAATGACATATGAAATGGTTTAACTTGAACATTAATTTTAAAATCACTAACTGAATTTTCCCTAAATTTAAAAATTACATTATAATCAAACTAACACTGCTTGTTCGTCCAATTCGGAATTAATTTGTCTAGAGACAGTTTTGAGAGTATCGATGCTTTCTCCGATCATATCGAGTTGTTCATCTTGTTGATGTATCATTGTATGTTGTTGATGTATCGTTGAATCCATAAACTGTCGATTAGGACTATCAATTTCATTTTCTAATTTGCTGTACTTTGTTGTCCCATGATTGACTGGCACTCTCGTAGGACTGTTATCCAAAAGAGGCTGGAATTTAAAAAAATAATCCATTACTAAAAGCTGATTTTTAAAAAATCTATAATTGGAAGCTGATTATATTTTTAGTATCATAAGATAACTGGAATTATATGCGCCTCGCAGTATCGATAAATTAGAACGAAGCAATGTTCAAGTCAATTAGTTGTCTTAATTAACGTTGACTTTGAATGCGAATTAAA
Source organism: Synergus japonicus (assembly GCA_900474275.1). Lineage (NCBI taxonomy): Eukaryota > Metazoa > Arthropoda > Insecta > Hymenoptera > Cynipidae > Synergus > Synergus japonicus. The sequence goes on from UCOH01009949.1 coordinate 41,773, forward strand.
TTTAAGACTGATTATGAATGAGGATGTTGACTATGTGAGATTCAGAACTACACCAAAACAAATTTTTAATATTAATAAATAATTATAAGCTTTACAGCATAAAATGCATTGAAAAAGAGGAAAATAGGGGAAAGATTGTAAAGCCTGTAATTAGTAATTTGAAATTCTGGTTAAAATTAATATAAAAACCTATTTTATTATTTTTACAGCTAGAGTTTATACTATAAAGGTAAATATATGTATATAATAGAGCAAATTACGCTATTTACCGCACGAACCATTTTGGAGATTTTTTACTATCGGGCTGACTTTCCAAATGTATTTTTATCTGAGTGTAAACTAAAAAAAAATCATATTGTGAAAAGAAGTGTCAAGTTTTGTTGTGATCCTGAAACAATTATTGATCAGCTGATTTACGTCAGAAAAAAGTAGATAATACAGAGATTGTGTTACCGATCGAACAATAAATTTAATGAGTGGGAAAAATAAAATTCGAATCTTTTAGAGATTGTATCCAATTGTATCTGAAATGTAATGAAACTGCAAACGTTTTCAGATTTTATAAAGTTTTTCAATTACTTGTCTTGCAGTACGATCTCGATCACGACCTCTGCTCAAATTCATCTTGTCTTTCATAATCTGGAAAATTGTAAATAAATATAATTATTTTTAATCCTTGTTAAAGTAAAGGCGGTTAATTTTTTTTATTCATTGAAGAAATTACCTTTACTTCGTCACGGGTTTGTTCAATAAAGTGTCTTCGAATTGTTAATTCCTTGTTGTCGATTTTAAATTTTGACGGATTCTTCTCTACGATACGTGTTGAAAATGTTAAGGTATTCTATAGGTATAATAAAGAAACTTTGATAACAAATTCTTTGAGAAATAAGAATGTTCAGTATATTTTAGATTCGAAAATTTAAAAATAAATTACGAAAAACCTAACATTTTAGAAAGGTGTTTGCAATTATAATCATAAATTGTAAGGTAAAAAATTGTATTTATGAAAAGGATATAAATAGTATCTTCTAGATCTTCGAGGTCCCATTCAATGGACCGTAATGCGTTTCGAAGCTCAGTGGTGGTCCACTCCAATTCTTCTCGGGACACCGGAAGTCCTGAACCTACCGTTGGGGTTGTGACAGTGACATCCTGCAATTCTGCCCAACGACCATACAGACCTCTTGTTTTATTTAAAGCTTTGCTCACCTCGCTGAAATTTAATTGCATAAATCAACAAAAGTAATAAGAAAATATGAGCTCAATGAATAAATGAAATCCCACTTTCTTGTGGGATTTGGGTTGGAACTTGTGTCCAAACCTAATTTAATTAAAAGGTTTATTAAATATTTACTTAGAAAATACAAGTTTCTTTAAAATTAAAAACATTTATCAAACATCTGCTTCTATAAAATATGCTACAAGGAAGTTTGCAAATTCTTGAACAAGATTCGCATAAATTGAAATCCAGACACTATGTTTTATCATTTTTAAACATTTGTTATTATGAAAATAAATGCAGATTACGTATCTATACTCTCTTATGAGGATAATTAAAATAACATTTCTGAGCAATGGATAAAAACATACAGATGTGTTAAGTCTTTTCGTAATTAAGAGTAATCTAAATGAAGATTTAAACAATATCAATTATAGCGACGAGAATGAAAAACTCATCTCTTTATAAAATGTAAGAAGAAATAAATTTGTAAACTAAAACGATTTAAGTAATTTATTAATTATTTTTCGAAAATAATAGAAAATAGATTTGTTTTACTATAGAATTTTAATTTTTAAATTAAGATTAAAACAAAACTCCAATATTTAAAAAACCAGATGACAATTTTTGTCAATATTATCAAATTTTATCATAAAAAGTAAATAAAAAATACTGAACAATTTCAGGCTACACTAAATAAATTCATTTACACCGAGAAAATTTTTTGCCTCCGGTGTGAAATAAAAATTAGTACAAGGTTTCGATCGTTGATTATATACATATCTATATAGAGTAGAATATGTATATGGCTAAAGTGGATTTATCATTGTCCTATAAGATAAGATTATAGATTGATAAATAGTGATTATACAAGTAGAAAAGTGTCTATGGATAAATCTTAAAGCGAAACGTAATAAAAATACGGATTTTAATGGAGAAATTAAAAAAAAAACTCACTCTTTGACGACAAAGAATGGGTCCTCAAGCGTCATTCCGCCTCACGGCACCCTCGAAATTCCTATGTTGCGATTTGACGATCATCGGTTAGAACGTTTACATCAAAAAACATTTTGCACTTAAAGGTAATCACTTGTCATTCCTTAAAAAATCAAAAATACTAAACCATTTTCAGACTATAGACAGACAATAAATACAGTTTATCCATCACTGCCTCACAGAGCTAAGCTCGTGCACCGTCGCCTGCGACTGCAGACGACTATTTATTCGATTTTCACGTTTGCGCTGAAAGACTTTCTCTAGGAACTAGGAGGCGCGAGCCGCGAGGCGGTGCGATATGTATTGATTTTTTGCGAACCGCGAATTGCGAAAATGCGAATTAAATTCTCAGCACCAGGGTGACCAACAAGTTCGAGAAAAAATCCCAACAATGACTAAAATTCACTAAAAGTGGAACCGTAGGGACATTGAAAATTCACTAAATTTTCACTAGATGAGAAAAGAGATAGAGAATGAAAAATTGGACAAAAAGAAGTCTTCAGTATCTCTTTTCCTCAAGTATTTTTTACTTGCTGTGGTGAAAAGAGCCTTAGCAGTGGGCCCAATTGGAGCCCCGTACTCTGCTACGCATGCGTTGCACTCGGTATCTGATTGGTTACTATTCGCGCGTAATTTGAAATGCATAATATTCATTAGCATTTCAAATTGCGCGCGAATAGCAACCAATCAGGTACCGACTGCGGTGCATGCGCAGTAGAGTACGAGGCTCGAGTTGGGGCCACTGCCTTTAGGTTTGTTTGTATGTCTATGTTTGTTTCATGTTCTATGCTCATTTTTATTTGAAAGTGATCCGTCATCCGCCCTAACCTAAAAACACTTTAAACAATTATAAAGTTCACAAGTTTTTCACCTTAATCTTAAAAACTTTTTAAATTATAAAATGACGCTTTACGATTCTGGTGAGACTAGAAATCTTCCCGATTATGTCCAAGGACCAAGGGCTCAGCGTTTCAACCCCTATTCGGATAATGGAGGGTAAGAATCATTTTTAATCTACGACATTTATAAACTATTTGTTTCTTTTCCTTATATTAATTCCCGATCTAATCTGTCTGTCCTACATCTTACATCCTATTTATTATCTTATTTTATGCCTCCTTTTGTGTTTATCTGATCATTAAAAACTCAATTTTACCGAATGAGTGGTTTTTCATGACTAGACAAGTTTTTCTGTTTTCAATTTTTAATTCTTTTATTTTACCGCTCGAATAAATCTATTTTATTTAAGTTACTTATTCTACGTAAGCTATATTTTTATAAATCCATTTTAAGACTGTTAGATCCAAGTTCTAATCTCAAAATTCAATCTCTTCATTATAACTAATAAATATTTTGTGATTAGAACCCATACTCAACTCGCTTAATTGTCTTTTAGGAACTTTAATAATGATAAAATTTTGTTTATACAGGAGCGTCTTGGCTATTGCAGGAGATGACTTTTGTATAATTGGAGCAGATACTCGTCTCAGTAGTGGTTTTCAGATTAACACCAGAAACCAGGAGAAGCTATTCCAACTTTCAGACAAAACGATCTTGGGTTGTGCTGGATGTTGGTGTGACACCTTGAGTCTCACTCGAGTTTTAGCAGCACGTATGCAGGTAACTTATCCAATAAGTTTCACTTTAATAAACTTTAATTTATGTATACATAGCCAAGAAAAAAAGTTATTTGGCATTCTTACAAAAGGTCTCTCACTTTTTTTAATCAGATGTACAAGCACGAACACCTGAAGGATATCTCGACACCTGCAGCGGCCCAAATGCTATCGACGATGCTTTACTACAAAAGATTCTTCCCCTACTACATTAGCAACGTCTTGGCTGGTTTAGACGCAGATGGCAAAGGCTGTGTTTATAGCTATGATCCGATCGGTCACATGGAAAGAGCTAATTTCAGAGCTGGAGGTTCTGCAGGTGCTCTTTTACAACCGCTTTTGGATAATCAGGTATTTTTTAGAATTAATTTTTATTTCAAATTTACGATTTAGGTGTGTTCTGTTACACAACATTTTAAGCTCTGATTAACTGACCGGTAGTTTCGGTACTGAGTTATAATAAAAAATTATTATGTTTTTTAGATTGGTTACGGAAACCAAGAGAATGTAGAAAAAATACCGTTGACAATAGAGAAAGCTTTGAAGGTCATGAAGGACGTCTTCATTGCTGCTGCCGAACGTGATATCTACACTGGGGATGGCATCGCCATTAAGATTATTACAAAAGATGGTGTGAAATCTGAGACATTCGTTTTAAGAAAAGATTAATTTTCAAATTTACTGTACGGAGGAAAAATTCAATACAATACTTTATATCTAACTTCAGATCTCCTTCATTATTTTCTACCTTTTTTTTGAGACATTAATATCTTTTAAGTAAGTTTATTGTCTCTAATCTATACCAATATAATAAAAGTGTAGGCCTTATTGTGTTTGAAACAAGTTGATAACAGTAATTCTTTTTTTTAAAAAATGAATAAAAAAGGGGACTGTAAAACCCGCTATAAATAAAAAAAAATGAAGTTTGAAACATGACGTAAATTATTAGTCTTTATTATAGACTTCTCATATAAATAATAATCTTGTTATCGATTCACATATATAGACAGGTTTGAGCAGGACGCATAGTATAAGGCAGTGCCTAATCGTACCACAAGTTATTCATATCGACATTTCGATACAAATAGTTCCCCTTTTCCTGGTCACGCTATTGACACGAAAAAAATCTAGCTATTCCCACCGAAATTTTCGTATAACTAGACACGGCCATGATATAATCCTGCCTCGCAGTGACTACGTTTGTAATTGAGACTTATGCATTCTATGATAGTTTGTATTTTATATTTATGGACAAAACATCGCAAGAACCTACATTATAGAGAATATCAAAATAATCGACAGGAAGTGTGACGATGGATGTTGTGACTATCTATCGTCGTTTATACGTGGGGTTTTGCAGGATCGATTTTAATGTTGAAAAGTAAACATCATTCCCCCGAGATTCACTTCTTAGTCCCGGGGGCCACCAAGGGGCACCCACGATCCTTTCCTCGTAATTTCATTCCAAGTATTTTCTCGATCTTGCCAATAACTAACTGATTTGGAATTCCACGACCGGCCTCGTAGTCATTTATTACTTGTGTTTTTTCATTCACTTTCTGAAATTAGAAACCATATAATATTTAATACTTTTTATCATAAATAGTCCTATAATATTTTTAAAACTTGTTTTCAACTTTAAAATGTACCGTTGCCAAGTCTTTTTGAGAAAGTCCTTTGTTCTGACGACCCTGTTGAATTAGTTTTCCTAGATCAAGAGGGACTGTCTCGTGCTTTAATTCCTCAGTCTCACGGTCCAGCTTTGCTGTGTTTTTTGTAGTGACGTGTTGCTTATTTGCTCCACCTCCCCCTGAATCAAAATTGCAATCTATTTAAAACTTACTTCAGTGTAAATATTAATAAGTAAATTTCCAGCACTAAGAATTGACTGATATTTTTATTTTATTTTTTTAAATAAGAATCGAAACAAAACAATATTTTTTTAACAATTTAAAAGTCCCTGTTACTTTCTCTGATATTTGATTAACTGATACAATCTCCAAAAAATTTTATTATATAGAAATTACGCAATACCATTTTTGTCAGCACGAATAGATTGTATACGTGTCGAAAAATATTTAAAAATAAAACTTCTAGTTATAGAAACGTTTCTCACGTTAAAATAAATATGAAGATTAATGAAAGCAATAAGATGAGATAACATACATTCTTGAATGGAAAATAAATTTACGAAATCAAAAATATATACATAATTCAACAGAGTGCATACAACGTGTAACGAGACTAGGTTAAAGGTGAATTGCGTGTTTACATCATTTGAACCTTTAATCATTCAGCTCCAAACTGACAATACCACTCCGGAAATGTTTTTAATTAATAGAAAAGGTATAAATGTACGTACATTTAACTTGTGTATCGACGGCGACGCCTTGTCGGCGAGCTGCATTTACTGCCTAGAAAAAAACAATAGATATTTTCAGTACTATATAGTTCAGAGCATGGAGCGATGACATCTTGTGACTTTCCGAAATTTGCTTACCTGCTCAGATTTCATAGCAGATCCTTTCGGAGCACGTTTTCTGAGAGTAATCGGTACGGTATCCCAATCCGACATTTTTACAAATTTAATTTCACGATTTTTATATATTTAAAAGATTAAAAACGACAAAGTCACAGACTATAGTAGTGTAGCGTGCGTTTATGAGTTCAGTTCAGTTATTTTCCATCAATTTCGTTTGGATGTTCCAAAAGCTCTAAAACTCCAAGATTCGGAACCTTTTGGGAAATTTCGAGCAAATTATTTACAGAGCCACCAACCTTGTAGATTATAAAACACTAAAATTCTAGAACATCTATTGTTACGCATGCGCAAAAATCACGGTGATTACGCGCCTTTTCGAAATCGTAATTAAATCTGATAAAAGTTTACAATTTAATAAAGGTTAATTATCTTTTTCAATGATTAAAATGAATAATATATTTATTCTTGTTTACAATTATCACAGCAATTAAATTTATTTGACTACTATTCAATTTATTTTACTACTATGTATTTTCTTTCGAAAACAAACTATGTATTTACCCGAATATTACTGGTCAGAATTAGAATTCGGTTTTAATTGAGTTTAATTGAGTTTCTTTTTATTTAAATTTCTAGAAACAATTTTCAATTGCTTATATTCTGGAGAATTCTACCCAATTTTAAATTCTCGAACGCGTCAAGTTTCGGTTAAGCGGGAAAGGGAATCTTTTGTAAATTCACTAATGGCATCCCCTTTCGAGCTATACGTTGAAAAATTGATCAGAGAATCAGAGTTGCTTAAAAAGAAATCCGTAAATTGTGATTGTTTCACTGAACTAGCTTTCAACTCTTCGTTTCGCGACGTTAATTTTACATCCAATCGAATTATCTAGTGTCTGTGTAGCGTTTAAAATTTAAGGATGGAATGTCAACGAGGAAGTTCAAGCTCGACGGAAAAGTCCGTTGATGATTGTGAGGATGAGAATTCCGTTACGATGCTTGACGTCCTCCAAGAAGAAAACCAACTTGAGGAAGATGCTAATGCCGTTCTGGGAGCAGCTGACGAAAAAAATTGCACATATATCCTGGTAACTTAAGTTCAACCTAACCTCTCTTTCCCCACTTTAACTTTTTCGTTTTAAGATTCCTAAAATGTTATCTCAAACCCCCAAAAACTCTTCTGTTGTCTTCGTTGTCTTATAACAAAACCGAACTTCGTTTCTTTTGAGTTTTCTCTCTATTTATCACGTTTGGCAATTCTTAATTTACAATGTTGATAAATGGTATTTGGCAATTGCAGATTTAAAAAGTTTGAGGATTTTGTTTCTTCTATTTCGTCCTCTGCTCAAAATATTATTAAATATTAGTTGTTATTTGCAAAAAGAGTAAATACTGACAAGCTTATCAATCAATAATTGATAGATATTTTGTTTAAGATTTGTAGATTACGAATATTGACATTTTACGAAAACAATTATAAAAGTTGAAATAATCATTGCAGCAAAAATATGAATTATTTTCCAGGGGTATATGAGACAGGCACTTTATGCTTGCAAAACTTGCTGTACTGAAGGCATCCGAGCTGGAATTTGTTTCGCTTGCAGTTTACATTGCCATGAAGGTCACGAGCTCGTTGAACTCTATACCAAAAGACAGTTTAAATGCGACTGTGGAAATTCGAAATTTGAAAAAAAATGCAGTTTAAATCCGGTACTTATGAAATTCTTAAATTTAAAGAAAGATTTTTTTAAGTTTGATCTCAAAAGAATTAATTCCTGTTTTTTTTTATTGAAGGTGAAGTCAGAATTGAATCCAGACAATAAGTACAATCAAAATTTCGATGGAGTTTATTGTACTTGTGCAAGGCCTTATCCAGACCCAGAAGGTGTTGATAACGATGAAATGTTGCAATGTGTGATTTGTGAAGACTGGTATCATTCCAAGGTAAAAAATTAATTAAAAATGAAGGAACGAGGGTTGAGCTCTCGAATCTTTAATGTAATTTCAACAAATTTTCCAAGGTTTAAGTAAATATATTCTTTTATACATTTTTAGCACCTCGGCGGTGGCGAAAACAAACCCGAGGAAAATTCCTACGACGAAGTTGTTTGCGATGCTTGTATGAAAAAAACTTCGTTCTTGTGGAATTACGCTTCAAAGTTTTCAGTAACGATGAATTCGAAGAAGGAAGAAGTGACTGAAGAAGATGAAAAAGTGAACGTGGACGATTCTACACTCGCATGTACAATGCCAACAGAAGCTCCTGCGAAAACAGAAGGCTGTTGTTATTGGGTCGAAGGCTGGAGATCAGCTTTGTGCACTTGTGAAAAATGCAAGAAGGTAATTTTTTTCAATAGATATATATTAAATTTCCTGATTACATTTTTAATTAAAATAATATTTACAGATGTATAAGGAAAACAAACTTGAATTTCTACTCGATCCAGCAGATAGTGTCCAGGCTTACGAAGAAGCTGGAAAAGCTAACAATAGAGAATCACAATACGAGAAAGGAATGAAGGCTTTGGCTTCTCTCGATCACGTACAACAGGTCAACGTGATTGAAGGTAATATCCTTGAGAAATTTCAAACTTAAGAGGCTAGGATGCAAGGTCTAATATTTATTATATAAAATGAAACAATCGAATTTTTTTATTTCATAAATCAAAATGTTTTTAGAGTACAACAACATGAAAGAGCAGCTGAAGGAATTCCTAAAAAAATTTGCCGCTAATAAAAAGGTCGTCAGAGCCGAAGATATCCAAGAATTCTTTTCTGAAATGGAACCGAACAAACGACAAAAAGTTGATGTTCCGAAATACTGTCGCTAAATAACTTAGAAAAATCAATGTCACATGGGTAGTAATTTCGGTTAAGCATTCTCGAAATTCGGCTGCACTTACCCTAAGGAATGTGAGAAGTATTACTTTTTTCTATAGGCTTTAGGCCATTGAATGTAAACTTATAATTACACTCTTCCCTTTAAAAAACTGCAAATACGGACTTTCCACGAGTCAAAAGATTGAAGCTAGTTTACAACATTCCTTTGGAAAATTAGAGATTAGCTCCAATGAAAAATTATTTTGTAAAAAAGGCTGTGGATGCCTTTTTGTGCAGTACAAAGCTAAGTGATCTATTTTTATCATCGAAAATACTTAAAGTGAGTACAATTTTAGATAATCTTTTTGTTCTCCGTGTAAAAGCGAATCTCTCAATTAATTCTTTTTATAGCTTATTATTTTTTTTATAGAAAAGTATCTAGAAGGGCGTATCTGTTGAGAATTTTTAATGCAAGCTTCACAACTTTTTAGAGCCCTATTTAATCTCTTTAGTTAAAATCCCGTACAAGTAGAAATTTTGATATGAAACTTTTCTTCGATATTACACACCTCCTCCGCTTTATATTTACTGAAGAAGTGAAACTATGAAAATTCTTGTTAAATAAGACGACGTATTATCTTATCTATTTCTTATTATTTCACACAGTAAAATAAAGATTCGGTTTTGTAACAAATATATATTTTTATTATTACAGTGATTAAATCAGATTAGCAGTGATTCATATCTAACATTTTAATAATTATATATGCACTTTTAGGATGAATTTTAGAGATCATTTCTGTATATTGAACAAATTTTCATGACTTGATCAAAATCAAAAAAGAAAATTCTTATTAGCTTCTTGAATAGCGTGACGAGCAGTTTTATGGCTTGTCAGTGTTGTTGGGTTGTTTTGAACAGGTCAGGGAGTTGTTGTTTATTTGCAGAGGTATTACGAGTATCGGTTCGTTGCAACTTGGTTTATCTGTGTAAATGGACCACGTTCTCTCGATGCAGTCGAAAATTCCTTGAAAGAAAATTTGTTGAAATTTGAATTAGAATTAGTAATTTAATTGAACTAAAATTAAAATGGATAATATTCACTCACCGACTGCAATAGTTTTTACGAAATCTTCTTGTCGAATTTCTTGAAATACTCTGTATTGATTGTCTGTTTGATCGCTCAGGATATTGATAACATCTTGGCGATTCTTAGGCGGTTGATGTTTTTGAATTGCGTTCATTCTGCTAACGCTACTATCTATTATTACACCAGTTACTTCCGGAACTTTTAGCCGAAGATACCTGCAAATGTAAAATTTTAAACCTGCGTGTTTTCAGAACTTTTTTTGAAGGACCCAAGTGCTAATCTTAAAATCTTCAAATATTTCTCAAGTAAAATGAAATTGAATTCTGAAATTAGGACTTGGACCCAACACCCTTAATTTAGAGAGCATTGTTTTTTTTTGTTTTTTTTTTGTTATCAAATCATACTTGTTACAATGATAAATAGTTTCTCCTGGACTGGCCGTAAGGATACAAAGTTGCGATTGAAGTGCGTCAGGTTCAACCGGTCCAACTTCAGCGTTATGAAACATCCTGTCTCCATCCTGAAGAAGGAAAGTCATGTTCACTGAAAATCCTTCTGCTGCTCCATAGCCTTCATTTCTCAAAGTTTGTTGAGCCTGTACGAAGTTTTCAACTCCCAAAAGAGCTCGTGTTATAAAATAACGAGCTGTAATTACAGAAACATTTTTTTCGACCTCTCTTTAACGATGTTTGATTCAAGTTCTAACTTCAAAATTTAATTTTCTCATTTTACTCATCACATATTAGAAATAAATATTATTTTGCTCTGTATATAAACTAGTTTTTGAAATAGAAGTGTGACTATAAAGCGAAAAAATGTTTAACTTGCTCTATATGCACATTTCTGTTTAAAAAAAGTGTATCACCACAGAATTAAAAAATATCTAATTATAATATTTATCAAGTAAAATGAAGAATTCGCTTTTTCAGATTAGAATCTGGATCGAACACCCTTAATAATACAAAATGTTTTTATTACATATGTAATTTACTTTTAATACATGAATAGAACTTACGAGTTTTTCCAGATCTAAGGGTCTTTGCACTGAGAGTGTTAATGGTGTACACGAGTCCGTAATTGTTGTAACCCATTGTGTAACCGGGTAGAAAACCAGCATAGCTGAGAGAAGTGAACTTCTCTTCTCTCAGACCAGGTTCAATAACGTGAGCATCCACCAGATACCAATGGTTCAAAGTCTCACTCAAGGCATCTTCGTTGTGTCCCAAAATTTCCTTGTAAGTATTTAGAAATTCATTTATTTTAATAGCGATTTAATATTGTTTTCTAATTTTCTTTATAGGGAGATGAAGTATAATGTTCTTTCTTACCTGACCTGGTTGGTTGCAGACTATTGAGGTGCAGCCTACAGGTTGTTTCTGGCCCTGAGTTCCTTCCACCACGTTGGGTAAAATATCGTCCAGGTGCATTAGAAATAGCTGAAGGTAATAAGAAAATTGAAATTATCGATTCAGAAACATTAATTATTTTGAAATTACGTGCATTTCAAAATATTTTATAACTTTGTGTACATTATATTTCAAGAGTGATAAATCCTCGAGAATATGATCTGATTTTTTCCAAGAATTTAAATCCTGTAATAAGAGAAAGAAGATACTGAGTGAGTAATTACATAGAAGGCTACAAATTAATGCTAATTGTGTTTTTTTCTTCAACTTCTACTCTGATTGCAGTTATAATTTCAGATCAATTTCTTGTGAAATCCTGCACATGCAGATCTAATAATTATACTTGATCACTTATACATAATATCATTGCGATAATTATCACTCTTGGAGAAAGGTGTAAAGTATAATTCAAGTTACCTTCATAAATGACATTGAAAACGAAATGTCGATCACTTGACAGTAACAAGTTACTGACCTTATTTTTCAACTATAATCATTCATTATTATCGTCAGGCAATTATCTACCTTGGCTGATCCAAAAAGATATTAAGAAACATTTTTTTAATTAGACAATGAACAGATAAGATAATTAAGATAAGGACGAGTTTGAAATGATAATCAAAAAAATGTTTCAATTTTTATAGAATAGCGTTAATAAATTAATTTTTTTTAATTACCTTGTAAAAAGGCACTTCGGCTCCATCGGCAGTTCCCTCGATTTCCCTGACATATTGAGGAAATTGCTCTCTTACACAGGCCAAAGTTTCATCATAAACTTTTCTCCCTTCTATGGTTTCATAAACAAGTAAATACGAATCTTGCAAAGGCCGATAATTATCCACATAATCGCGAATTATCTTTGCAAACGTTCGTCCCTGAAAAATGTTAAGTCAATTGCTAACAAAAGTCTTTTCAAACTCAGTTTTTTAGGGTTTTGGGTCGAATTTCTAAGCATTTAAAGTTTATACTAATGGTTGATTAAAATATCAAATTTATTTTAATTTAAAACTCAAATTTCTTTTTGTATGTTTGACTTAGTAATGATATAAATAGAATTTATTTAGTTAATTACTAATAATCTACATAAAACATTATAAAGTAACATCTGAACAGAACGAAGGAAAAGGAGTATTGAACGGAATAAATTGTGCTATAGTCACAGCTATAGAAAGTATTCGATTGCTATCGAATTACCTTCATTTTTTCAAAGCGTATTAGTAACACGAGATCGCGATTTCTTTTAAGTTTGATAACAAGGAGATTAAAAGTTTGTACTTTATATTTTTATTGTTAAATATGATCACCTCGAGAATAATGTGGTCGTGATATTTAAGATAAAAATTTATTCAGTTAAACATTCCTTTCATTTTCTATTGTCTGATCTAATCTGTGTAGGTGTTGATCAGGTGCCTATCTCAACATATTCATTTTTTTCAACATCAAACTCGATCCCCTTCATAGTTTAATTATCTAGGTCAGAGGTAAAGAAAATTTACTTATATATTTTTATAGAGGTACCTCTCAGCTGGAAACATTCTTAAAACGGATTAGTGTGCTAAAAAAATTATTTTGTAGCGAAAAAAGGCCTAATTTTAATACATTTTTCGTAAAACGGAGAGAAAAAAATCTAAACTGAAAATCTGATCATTTCATATTACGCAAAGAGTATCAAAAATGGAGAGTTTTTGGTTGGATTCGTACACTTCTGTTTAAAAAGTGAGTAGCTTTATAGAACGAAACAATATTTAATTATAATATTTATCAAATAAAAGAAAGAAATCAAATTTTTACGATAGAATTTGAATCCAACGTCGTTAATAGAAACAGTTAGCTTTAATCGACAATGGAATTATGATTAATAATTGCAAATAATACACTTCGAAGTGTTAATTTATGTATTTGAAAATCCAACCTTATCTCATTATTGTTCTATAATATAATAGCATAAATTAGAACGGAACTGTATGTGGCATAATATCTGTTAAGATTAATATCTTTATTTTAAAAAGACTTATTGTTTTTGCTTCTATTAACGATTATGAGTTGATCTGTCTATTCTGAATATTTAAGTCAGATCAATTAGTTGACGTCAGTGAATTACATAAAGTAAGACAATTTTTGAAAATTTCCTCTATTTGTAGTTTGAAGTAGAATTTTATATGATTTATTTCCGGGTTTTAGGATTCAAATTAAAAAGCTAACAATTAAAATTAATTTTTTGTAGCAAATAAACGTAAAGACAACAATAAGAAACGTTTATCTACTGGCTTAAATGCATTTTCTATTTATTTTTTCAACTGGAATGCTTAAAAAAGTTAAAGCCGGTATGGTAAGAATTAAATAAAGAAGAATTAAGAATTAATTAAAACAAAATTTTTTTTATTTTAATAAAAATTACAACATTTGTTATTTCAATTTCAGATGAATAGCTCAATCAAGTTCTATTCATCTGAAATATTCCTACTATTAAAATTAGCGAGTGTCGATATTCGCAATTACAAAAGAAGAAGAAAAAAGTATAAAACCAGACACAAAAAATGAGATACGGTACGCATTTCTTGAAGATCTGGTAACGTCATAATGATTACAAGTGATGAATCATTCACAAATAAAACGCAAGTGTTACGTATCTATTGAATAATTCTAATAATTCGATTTCCTTAGATTATTTAACAAATATTTTAATTAATTGCTATAAGAAATAAACAAGTTATAAAAGAAAACAAAGCGATTCAAATTATATATTATTTGTAGTTTTGCAAATATTTGATTTAAGTTTATTCATATTTCACATAATGCTTTTTTTTCCTAGAGAAGAAATATCTAAACCAGATTTTCTTTTAAACTGACTAAAGATACGAGTTCATATCTTCAAAATGGACAGAATTTGAGTTTAAAACTTGGACCCAACATCTTTAAGCTGAATTTTGTAAAGTTATAAAAAATAACTTCTATTTTAAATTTTTTACCCTTTACTATCATCTTTTTTTGATTTCTTCAGTTAACTTCAAAATAAAATTGCAAAATTTCATAATAAATTGAGGTAAATTAAGATAATTAAAGACGCTAGATGTAAACTCTATCCTCAAAATTCGATTTTTTCATTTTATTTAATAAAGTTATAAGTAGATATTGTTTCGCTCTGTATACAAGTATCGAGTATAATTTGTCGAGTTATGTGAGGAAATCGAATTTGAAGATCAGAAATAAATTGATTTCAACACCCTTAACTACATATCTGACTTTGAAATGGATTTCAGAGTCGTCGATTTTTCTTAATGCAAAGAATAATTATTTAATTAGATTCAATATTTGTTAATGATTCAAATTATTCTTAGCCTTATGCAATATGTTAATGGCTCAACCACGCTGCTAGTTCTAGCGAAAATATTTATTTCTTATTTGATAATCAACTTCAATTTACTATATAACTACCCAGAAAGCAATCAAACATATAGGTGTAATTAATTTTAAATGGCATGACAGGAAAATAACGAAATAAGTAAAAATGAACAAATAGATAAAATAATAATTTGAAGGTTTATTTACAAATATTTAGATATATTAATTTATCTGGATTCCTAAATTTTTTTAGTTTTCAACTATTTTTAATTATAAAATTGTTACTAATTAAAAAAAATTAAACTTACGATATCAAATCCAATCTCATAGTGAGTTCCTCTTGCATAAATGATCGGAACAGCATTTCTTCTTCCAATTTCATGGTGTTTTGAAAATCCATTTGTAGGTGAAACTTCAATCGTAGACATTATTCTGGATTTTCACTCTTGATTTGTAAAGTTCTTCACCTCTGTAATTATTGCATATGTATCCTGAATGTGTTTCTACTACATTAAAATAGTTCAAATAAGCCTTATCATTCTCGCTGAAATTTTAAATTGTTTACTTTATTATGAAAGTGATAAAAAGATTACAAGAGCTTTAAAGTCTCTCTACTTAAAAATTAAAACCGGTCTTAAGCAATAAATTAAAGATAGAGTACTCAGTCTTCTATTTTATATACATGAAAATTATTGCTTTTACTTTCAAATTTTGTTAATGAAATTTTTTACGTAGTGGGGATCAAGAATCTATATTAAAAATCGCTCGAGAAATCTCGTCTCGTTTGACTTATCAAGAAAAGATTCTCATTCGCTAGCAAATTTTAACTTATCGGATCATTTTTCAAACTAATGATCATTTGATCAACAATTAATTAATCAATAGATTGTTTTCTTGTTCTATGTGTAATGATTTAAAAATTCTTTTAATAATGATTCTAATTATAAACAACTGTCTTAGAATGTCCCTTGTTTCAAATTATTTTTAGACCTTTAATTTCTTTAACAAAATTTTAGAAATAAGAAAACTTTAAAAAAAGTATATGTAATAGAATGTTAAATTGGTAGAAATATCGAAGTTATCTAAATAAAAAATAGCTTCTTTTAAAAAAATGAAGCTATCTGATTAAAAATAAAACAGTTGTATGGTTTATTTTAAATTTAAATGCAGTTGCTAGAAACTTACTGTATACTCTCGACGATTATAATAAATTGTTAGAAATTTTTTAAGTTAAGATTGAAATTCTAACTTTTTTATAGGACGAAGATTCTGAGAATCGTGCAAGAAATTGAAAATATTTTTGATGAAAAGGAGAATGGGGCATATGATTGAAAAATCAAATTAAATTGGAAAATAACACCCTATCCGACGAAGACCAAAGCAAGACTAAACCGACGACGGACACCTGGCAACATAGAAGACTAGATCAGCTACTTATCGACTTACTCGATGATATAGCCTGGTCGCGTGTCATAAGGAAATATCCACATGTGTAATGTGTATAATAATGACCTTGATAAAGTATGCGAAGACGAAATTGTAAAAAGCATTTACCTTCAATGGCCAGCAAAAACAATCATTTCAATCCCTTGGAAGAAGTCGATGATATCTGGATACTGATTCTTCGTTTTGAAAATATTTTTAAAAATTTCTATAGTAATTCTAACAGGATTTCCAAAGTCTCAAATATTTCCAACGATAAAAAAACTTTAAAAGACTTCAAAAAATGTTTAAAAAGATTTCATAAGATTTTTAAAAATAAAAACAAACATTTGAAACGGATTTCTAAAATCTTAAATACTTCCAAAGAGATATAAAAACTTTAAAAGATTTTATAAGATTTTAAGAAATCAGCAAAGATATGAAGCGAATTTACAATAACTTTTAAGAAATTTCAAGTGATTTAAAGAGATTTCAGTGATTTTAAATGATTTCCTTGATTTTAAAGGATTTCAAAAGAAACAATATTTTCAATATCTTCAAAAGATTTCAACGGATTCCAAAAGTATTTCATATGGGGATGATGTACCCATCACAAACGATAAAAATTGAAAAGACTTTGAAGTGGAATTAAAATTTCTGAATGATAATTGAAAAAATATTTGATCTTGAAACTATAATGTACAGCAGGAATAGATAATTTGCGACTGCATAATCATAATCGGTCAGTGCTTCAAGATTGTTATTGCAATGGTGAGGTCGACTTTAATTATGGTTCCGTCAATTAAAGAAGAGACAAGAAAATCGCATATAAGGTTTCCTTTTGTCAGTGTCTTTGACTTGATCCACTCCAACCATTGCAGGCCAATGCCATTGGTTTTTAAGAATAACTCCTTCCTGCAATCGATTCATAATAATTATGGTTTCGTCATGTGATGAGTGAATGACCATTTCTGGAACCGTGAGTTTCTGCAAAAGAAAAGAAGATGTAAAGAAAAAGGGCAATAGTGTCAATATCAAGGGAAAAGAAAAAAATCGCATCTCGTTATATAAAGTTATTATTTCTAATATATTCTTTGTTCATCGCTTGGAATAATTACCTTTTATGGCATTTAATTAAATCGTATTTCATTTTAACAAGGCATGTATGCAGTCATATTGTGACAGAACTTAGAAAGCTTGTTCAACCAACTTGAACGTTTCATTTTTTATAAAACAATTTAATAGCTTATAATTCACTTCGATATTTTACTTGGCGATCCTTTCAACACAATACCCTTGTTTATTTCTTTCAGTAGCGTAAGCTCTTTTTTTTGAAAATTATGAAAGTTTATAAAGATATAATTTTTGCGAAATTTGGAATTTTAATTTCAAGCTTTAAGGGTGCTAAATCCAAGTTTTACGTTTAAACTTCTATTTCTCCATTTTACTCCACAAATTTTAGGAATAGACATTTTTTCGCTCCATAGAGCTACTCTTTTTTGAAATAGAAGTTTGTTTATACAGCGAAAAAATACCTAATTACAACATTTATAACTGAAATGAAGAGATCGAATTAAAAAAAATTTTTGCAAACCCATATCTACATTCATGAATAAAAATTAATATACCACTCCATATAAGTCACAAGACATTCTCTTTAATGTATTTGCTTAATTTCATTAAATTCAACAGAATCACGTGCACAGTTAAATTTGATCAATATGTATAATTTCTTACTCAACATTGAATCTCATTTTGAACCGCGTATAACTTGTTTGATTTATCCTAGGAATTCAGGGCCGATTTTGCCAATGTCGGACTTTCTTCATCCAGTTCACCCGCTTGAGTAGGTAAAAGAGTTAAAAACAGCAATTAATTAAGCCAATATCATGTAATAAAATTGATATATTCAAATACGATTTTTCTATGATAAGAATTTTTCTCATGAGTTTATCATTGACCAATTAAGTATTGAAATTGAAATTAAAATTTAGATGTTGAAATAATGTGAGAAGTTAATAATTTTGATAACAGCATAGACGCGTTTGTCGAGGCGTGAAATTTAATATTTTCACTTTTTCAGTAGGAACCAGTTTTCCACTTCAATTTACAATCGCTTATATCGATACAAAGAACGAGAAATGGGGATTTAAACGACGGGGCTTCAGGAAGCCCTACTGGCCCTAATCCTTTGAAAAAGTTAAAATTAAGAGAATCAAGAATGACCTTGTCTTAGGCTTCTCTCAAAAAGGTCACGAAATATGCGAAAATATTTCTCTCACTTCTGCCTGAAAATGCAAACTCAGATCCAACAGGTGTGTTGTGACAGGTGAGTAATGACAATAAAATGTTAGGATCAGATAAATGTATATCTCTCTTAATTTTAGAAATTTTCAATTAGAAAAATTGCTCTTATTCGTTTTTAGATTTCCAGCTCTAATTTCAAAATTGAGTACCTCTACAGAGCGAAAAAATATCTAATTATATTTACCCCAGCATACAATGAAAAGATTGAATTTTGAGGACAGAATTTGCACCCTTAAATTCTTAAATAAGATTTAAGCTTATTCGTATTTATATTTCTTTTTTATTCACATAATTCTTTTTTATCTTTTTAAAACGCCTACGTATGTACAGTACTGCGAAAACGTAAATTATTAATATTATTATGTATCATTTATACAAGTTATATGGAAATAGTTATTATAAATGACGCCGTACTGTTTATACTGTAATCTTCGTCGAAAAATTTCCTTTCTCATATCAAATATAACAAAACAACTTTTCGGTACCCTATTCTACTGTGCGATATTATTAATAAAAATAAAGCTTTAATGATCAGAGTATTTCACCATGACGTAAAAAACCGTGTTCGCAAAAAGATAATTCCAGTCATAAGAAATTACTTTATACAGATTAAGTCCACGGGAGTAGAAGAGATTTTGCCCCGTTGCACTTAAGTTGTCAATAAGTCAACAATAATATAATACAACTGTGAATAACGTCCCTCTTTACATGGCGTAATTCATACTTAAAACTTAAATCATAGAAATTCGTTAATCCTAAAATAGAAAAGAAAAATTCTATCTCAGACAGAGAATACGTATAATTAAAAACCACAATATTTCTTGAAAGCGGACTAACTAGTTATCGTTTCGACGGTAGAAAACTTTTTCGTAGAAAACGGTAGGGGGAAGCCCGTGATCAATAAAAAAGTTCCCATTTACAAAATTCGTGTCGCTTTTGAACTTCTATTAACGCTGAACAAAAGCACAGATAAGTTGGTTCAGTCTTGTGAACAGTGGATTCTGAACATCCCAAAAGAAACCGCAAAATTCTTCTAACAACTTTATTCTTTTAGGGAAGATTGTTGCGGTATCAAAAATTGGATTGTTCGGAAGTTCACACTAGATTCACATTTCACGTTCTCTTAGCAAGAAGTCGAATTCTTTGCCTTTTGAGCCGCTATACGTTGACTTCGCCGCAAAGTTCGTGGTTGAGAAGTTTCCGTATCGATTTCTTCTTCAGAATCGGGAACATCAAGTGAAACTACTTTACCAGCATATCTCCACCTGCCTATTACTCCATCCCACTGAAAATATTCAAAAGACAAAAGAATTCAAAATGAGAAAAGAATAAATGATGTATAAAATTTTCAGATTATATTTTCTCAATGCTAACCGATGTCGAGATGATTTCCTGACAACTTGGATGCCAACTAACGTCTCGAACGCAACCTCTGTGGCCATTTAGGGACTTGACGATATCACCGGTTAGAACGTCGAAAACTGGAATAAAAAGTGAATTCATAATTAATCTAATGTTTCAATTTAGAATATACGGGTGCTATGCACTCGGGAAGTCTTTTTGAAATCTCTTGAAGTCAACCCTTCAGGAATATATAATTACTTACTGACAACTCGCCCAGAGCCGCATCCCGTATAAATATATCTTTGTCCAGTTGTAGCTGCTGGAGAAAAGTGACAGCGGATCAAAGTTTGAAGTACAGAGTGCCCTCTGTAGGTCATAATACTCGTGTCTCCATCCAACATGTTTTTCGATCTATACACTAAACATAAATCACATTTTTTTATTATAAGCAAAGAAAGAGATTCCTAGTCCTGTTATAACCTATTACTTATTTTTTCAAGAAAGCGAAATAATTTTCCACTTACTTCTTTTCGGTACTCGTTGCCACCTATAGTCCCAATTTTGACTCGCTACCGCCTTTCTCGTGTTCATTTCCCCACTATGATCAGAAAAGGCACGAACGTCCCACAGTTTAATGGTCTGGTCTTTGCTATTTGTTAGTAAGTGCCTTCCGTCTCCCCGAGGATCTATATACGTAATGCCATCCATGTGGCCTGCCAAAATGCCAACAGGATATGGATCACTTTCACTTAACATCCGCCTGTCCCATACCTGCACAAAAAAAATTATCAACAGTTTTAAAGTCATATAATTCGTTCCTATTGTGGGGTTTATTACTCGAATTTTGAGTGTACACAAAATTTCAAAGATTTCAAGAATTCACGGGATTACAAAATATTTCAAGAAGATTTTACAAGATTTGAAGAAAATAATTTTACCTTGCACAATCCATCGTCTCCTGCACTATACAAAATTTGGGAAGTGTTATCTGCAAAGGCAACACTATTTACATCATCCTGATGTCCTTCGATCTAAAAAAAAAGTATCTGTAACAATGGGACCACAACTTTCTCAATAATGAAAATTGAAAACGAACCCTGAGAACTCGCTGTTGACATTCTCTGTCGTACACATAGAGAAACCCATCGTTTCCACCACCGAGAACTTCCCTCCCATCACTTGAAAAGACCAAGGAAAATATACAAAATCTGCGCTCTAATGGCGAGAGGGAAAGTGTCTCTTGAGTGTTTGCATCTCCATAAATCGGACACATATACACTGAAAAAGGAAATAATTCATATTACTTTATACTTTGTATGGTAAGTATACAGGAATGTACCAAGGAATGACTGTAAACTTACGATTGTCGGACCAACTCGAGTATACGATGTAGTTTCCATCAGGACTAAAGGCTGTGTCTAAAATACTCCAACCAACATCTCGAGCTGATATTTTCTTGAATTCCGTAAACTCTCCGTTGTGAGTGCGATACAATCTTAGGAACCTGTCTGGAATAATTTTTCATATTTAGTGTACTGAGCATTGTTATATTTTAAGTACTACATATTATAACTAGATATTTCTTCACTCTCTTTTTGCGTAAAACAAAGAAATAGACATCTAACCTGAAAATGTACTTACTTATTTCATTTTACACAAAAAATATTAAAAGTGGATAGTTTTTTGCTCTAAGCCAACATTTCTATTTGAAAAATTACAACCGCTACAGATTGAAAAAAATTTACTTATAATATTTATTAAGTAAAATGAAGAAATCGAATTTTGAGGATAGAACTTAGACCCAACATCATTAAACAATTTAAAGGTCACCCAAAAATTATAACTAATATATTTTTTATACCTTGGCATGCAGTAAGAAAGAATTTTCCATCAGTAGAGTAAGATCCGCAGAAGGCTTTGCTGCTGTATTTTGCAACTTGTTGCATCCTATTCGGCAAATAGTTACTCGATATTTGACATCTTTGAGCGGCACTGAAATTTGATCCTAACTCTCTTTTGTGTACCAAGGATGGAATGGAAACGCTTTGACTTTTAGATTCATTTCCAATACCGCAAGCCTGTTTTGTCGTAAAGCTAATTTCACTTTTCTGTAAAAAAAAAAAGTAATAAATATGTTGAATGATGAACCTCTAAAAGAATCGGTAATCAACATTTACATGGGACTTCAAGGTATTTCAAAAGATTCGAGAGGATTTCAAAAGAATTCAAGAGATATCATGAGCGAATGGTGAGAAGAAAAATGAAGATATCAAAGTATGAGATTATTGGATCCAATACTCTTACTTGATATATACATAAAAATATAACTAACGTCAAGTCTGGATGTGTTTGGTCGACTGGGAACTCGGGGAGGCCTTGCAGAAGAATATTCGTCAGAATCATCATGTTCCTCTGTTATGATATGAATTTGTCCACTGTAAAAAAACGAATCATTGAATTAATTTTAAAAAATCTCACTCGAGTTCTTTGAGTTCCAGTCCTTCAACTATGCATTAAAAAATACCTATAGCTATAAATTTGACCCATACTTGAATTTTCCGAATACTTCCTGTTAGACAATTAAACATTCAATGTTTCTTTACGTTTAATTTCATCAGTTTCTACGTAGTAAGTTACTAAGGCACAGGTGGTGCGAAATATACAGCGTTTTATAATCACAATCACTGATAAAGTCTTATCTAATGCTAGATTAAAATAAAAATAAAAAAACTTGCTATAAACTGAACTGAATACAAAATTCATAAATTATAGCAACAATAAGTGAGAACTATCAAGTGAAAAGTTCACTAAAAGTACTTGTTTTAAAATGGGATCAACATAAAAAGACAAAGGGCAATCCCCATATAGTTCAGGTTATGTTTAGCGTTCATCGACGTATGTAAAATTGTTATAATAGGAACTGAGAAATATATTTATAAAGTTACTCAAAACAGATTGGAAGATCATGCCAATAAATGGAACGGAATCGTGGGAAATGGACTTTGTTCGTTTTCTGCAGGAGGGATTGATACAAGAAAAAATTGGGATTACACGAATGACAGTTCTCGTTCGATGACATCAAAAGGTATACGTGCAACGAGTACGACGAAATTTATTGCACCAAGTCTGGTAAAAGACTCGATTCGTAATCTTTTTCGTAAGAAAAGGGAATCTGTGACTAAATTAAATGATTGGATTTAAATTTTAAAAACTTCAACGAAGAATTTGGTCGTCCTAGAATGTAAATAATTAATTCACCTTCGTATTAGATATTGCAAGATCGTTGCAAGACCTGGTTCTTGCACGTATTCCATTTCAGTTCGAGAACTGCTGGCTCCCATACAGGAGATGATTATGCTGATAAACTAATAGTCCTCTAAAGCGTAATAAAATAACAATGAAATAACGAGAAACTATATGCACCAGATATGCATGTCTAGATTTTGAAGCGCGCAACGCGTCCACTCTAGCGTGATTTTCTACGCACTTATCACTGCGCAATTAAAAAAGGACAAGACAAGAGAGTGTTATTTTTACAATGCACGTTGTTTCTTGACATCAAATCCTGAACGGTAAATAAACAAAAAAGTCACATAATATGTATGTATATACATATTTCAAAAAATAGAGGGTGGGGAGGGATAACGGATAAAAACAATACTACATATGTGAATAAAGAGGAACGAATCCGAATTTGGAAGGTGTTTTTGTTATCAAATTGTTATTTTTTGACAGCTGGCTCAATCGGCAATTAAAAATTATGCAAATTTTTTCTGTTGCAATCCTGTAGCGCTCGGTCGGCCATCGCGCCTCACAAATTTTGCAGAACTGGTCATTGGTCACATTTGACGCGCTATATTCAAAATTGTACGTATTGATTACCTTTTTTCGTAATTAACATACATAATTATATAATAAATTATGTAAAGAATAATAAAAAAGTAACCTGAAATAAACATAAAATTATGTGATTTTTATTATCATTGTACAATTTATAATAATTATTTATATTAATTAGGAAAAGTGGTACATGATACTCTTTTGAAAAGCGTGCCAATTACGACCAATGAAAACATTTTCCTAAGGCATGCGCATTCCAATAGTCGAATTTTTTGGAACACTGCCACGATGGCGTATTTGTTTCTACGAATTGTTCCTGGATCTAAAATGTGAACATTTGTAATATATTTGAATACAACTCAGATTCGTGTAAACTATTAGCAGGACCTATTAAACATATATTCAAGTTTCAATTATATAGGAGGTTTAAACTCAAAACGGTAAGTAAATTCATCATATTATATATTAATTTCTATCATTTAAATCATTCATGAAAACAT
Organism: Synergus japonicus; assembly: GCA_900474275.1. Classification (NCBI taxonomy): domain Eukaryota; kingdom Metazoa; phylum Arthropoda; class Insecta; order Hymenoptera; family Cynipidae; genus Synergus; species Synergus japonicus. Next base: position 66,157 of record UCOH01009949.1, read on the forward strand.
ATGTACGTTTTCCTTTATAAATATATAATATACTAGCAGGGATAGCTGATTTCATATATAGGATAAGGAAGTATAAACTGTTATAGAGCTATTCTTTTATATTTTTTTTATTTTTTAAATATTAACGGATAAATTTCTTGCTTTATAGTCACTTATATACTTTAAAAAGTCAAAAAATAACTAATTCTAGTATGTAACTATAGAGATCAATTGAAATTTCCCAATATCTTTAATTATACAAACTACTTTGTATAAAAATAAATCTCATTACATTTTCTAATTAGGAACTGAATTTGATTTTTTCTAATTACATATACATAGTTGCAGAGTAATAATCGCAAACGGTAGAGAGTTTCTGTTTGGTTTCTTTGAAAACTAGAAATCAGGCTGAAGATATTGTATTAGAGAAAAAATGGCTACATCGGAAAGTGATGATTTCGAGAGTGCTGATGAAGAACTTAATGCGCGCGGAGCATCCTCAAGAAAAGTAGCAGCTCATCGTGTTAGAAATATTGTCGATTCAGAGTCGGATGACGATACAGAATTTATTCCCAATCAGTCTGCAGCTTTCACACAAAATACAACTTGTTCAAAAAGAAAGGAAATTATTTACGAACAAAAATTTTCAGATTTAGTTGTAAGCAATGATTCGAAAACAAATCTTCCATCTGAATCCAGCAAGCTTCAAGCTGATGACTCTAAATCAAAATTTGTTCAATCGCAAATTAAAACGCTAAAAGATGAAGAGAAAGTAGAAATAAAATCAGATTCTGAGTTAAATGTTGAGGAGACAGAATCAAAATTGCCAAAAAGAAACAAAAATGCAGAGATTAATTCCAGTGATATTAAAAAAGAAACTGGCGAAGATACTAAAAGTAAAGTTCAAAAACAGCGGCAACCGAAACAAGCTCGATCCTTTGGAGCGAAGCGATTGGGAACTGTTAGCAATTCCAGTTCTACAATTAATAAACCATCATCAGTATTTAAAGTAGCCGAGGATGCTAAGAGAAAGGCTAATTCTGAAGATAATTCCCCATCACAATTTAAAGATTCGACAACTTTAACATATTCGTCAAAGAAATCTTTTTCCAAGCAAAATACAGAGCCAGGTGTGGAGGAAATTCCTGAAGAGTTGAAGTCGAACTTGAAATTCAAAGACATTTTTAAGCCTGATGGATGGGAACATTTCGATAAGGATGTGGAATTGCCTGACATGTTAACAGAAGAAAACATTACTCCAATTCTAGATAAACTTTCTTCTGTGGGTGAAAGTCAAGACAACTCAAATAATGCTTGGGGTGGATGGGGTTCATGGGATGTAGGTTCATTATTAAACTCAGCCTCAGCGAGTGTTTCAACATTAACAAGTCGTGTTAGTCAAGGATTAACATTATTAGAAGAAACGATTGGTGCACCAGATCCAGTTGACCTAGTCAAAGCAGATATGAATCAGCAAGAAAATGCTATAGTCAGTGGTATGTGTTTGTTTCAAATTCAATTGAAACTTGTAAACTATTTGCAAATATCATTATTATACATTGTATTTAATTAATTTTCAGATGAGTCTCAGAAACTTCCTCAAGAAAATGAAGCACAAAGTTCGTTTGGGTTTAGCAATTTCATGTCTGGAGTATCATCAATAACAAAACTAGTCGAATCGACTGGATCAAAAGTTATAACTGGTGGCTTGGATACTCTGGAAACCATTGGTAAGAAAACTATGGAAGTTTTACAAGAAGGAGATCCTGGATTGAAGAAAAAGCGAGCATTTTTTATGAATGAATCTGACAAACCAGTCTTGTCGCAAATGCTAAAGGAAGTCAAAGAGAAAGCAGAAGCTGAAGAAAAAACTTTAGAGGAAAGAAAAGCGGCTAAGAAAGTTTGCTTCGAGAGTCTTTTTGATGATTATCAAGGTTTGGTTCATCTAGAGGCCTTAGAAATGTTATCGAAACAATCAAATATGAGAATTCAACAGAAAATGATTAATCTTGATGTGAAAGAGTTGAATTCAATTCAAGAAACGTTGGATGAAGTTAATGAATTGTGCGATTTGGGAGATGATGATGAGGAAGCTGAAGACAGTGAAGAGGATTTAAAGGAGAGATTAAAAGTTGCTTGTCATGATCTTGGTATTGATGTTTCATATGATAAATTACATGATGTAAGTCTAATTTCTTATTCATTAGATTATTGAGAGTATTCATTAACTGTAATGAATAAAACATTTCGATTTTCAGCTTTTTGAAGATATCAACTCTTTGGTTGTTAGTTGTACAAATTCTGAAGGGAAGTCACTCTCTCATCGAGAATTATTTGAGCAAGCCATATCTGCATTAGCAAAGTTTACTGCTTATTCAGTAGAAAGATTTCACAAGTCAGCAGAATTATTGTTAATAAAAGAAAGGCGTGGCACCGTAAGCGAGGCTGATGCTCTGGTTCAATTGACTCGTATTTTATCTGGGCAAATTAGTGTCATAGCAACACTGTTTTGTGATAAATTAAATGAAATGAAAAATTCTGAGATGCCAGATATCAATTTCAACATTACTAGCATTTTCCTAGAGGTAAATTATTTCAAATATTTATGATAATTTACCAGTACCAAAGCTTTTACAGATGTTTTCCTGCTGTTCATACATAAAATTCAGGTTATTCTTTTAAATAATAAAAGTATTTATATTTTGTTTCAGGCAGCGAATGCTAGTTCTTACGTACAAGACGCATTTAGATTATTAATTCCCATTATACAAGTAGGTGTAATATAGTTTATTACTGTGCCATATTTACATAGGGTTCACTCAGTAATTAACCACAAATTTGTACGCAGTCTTCAACCTATATAGGTATAATGTTTTCTAGAAAAGTATGTAGGTAACTTCATAAATTATTTATTTTCAATTGGATTCATTATTTTGTAAAACGATTTCGAATTTTTTATTAAAAATCTTAAACATGAAAATTAGCTTCAGTACGTAAACTGAGAAGAGTACCGTTTAAGATTCAAATTTGATTAGAGCTTCAAAAAATGTAAATATATTAATAAAAATAGTTCTTTTTTTTGTAAATTAAGCATTGAAGAAAGTAAGCATCATCAAACGATTTAATAAAAAGCATTTCTTTACTCATTTTATAACATGTAAATAGTAAAGTTGTATAAATTTTAACGGTAACTACTATGGCGATAAAAGTACCTTCAGTCTATGAAATACAATTATTGTTAGCAAAAATTAAGATTGGAGATAAAAACATGTAGAAAAAATGCAAACATAGTATTACTAATACATTAATGATTTATACTCATCAGAATTTTACTATCTATGAAAATATTTTATTCACGTTTTTATAACTGTCACAAAAAAAATTAAATAAAACCAATTGTTACTAGAAAAATTAAATTATCACTTAATACTTTTGTTATTTAATTGTATTAATCATATATACATTTCCTTTGAAGAAGAAGTTTGAAAATCCGATTACGCAACCATTTAAATTTTGAAATTTTAGTACTAGGTTCGAAATTAGATAAATTACATTGGTTCTCTCTATATATATATATACATTCATACAATGCACATTGAAAATTAACTGCTTCCTGTCAACACCCAAGTCAAGTAGAAAATAATTCCTTTCTTTTATTTAAATAATTTATATTCTATTATGGCGATTTTCGAAAGGAAGATCAATAAAAAAAAGAAAATAATTAATAGAAAATCTGCACTTATTGTATGTAATTAGAAATTTTTTACGGAAAACATACTTAATTTATATTTACTTATTAACAAAAACCAAACTTCCCTCGTTTGTTACCCGCGGGGGGTTTTTGAAGCTGAAAACTGGAATTTGATTCTGATGATGAGAGCGGAGCTGTGAGGTTTACGGGTGTGTTAAAACTCAAACCACTAGTTGGCGGCTTCATTGTTGTACCCATTGAAAAATTAGGCACTGAAGGTGTTGATGTTATGTTTCCCCAGACTGAAAAAAATTATTCAGTTTATTTATGCTCGATTATGAAAGTATTAGTTATTTATCGGTTTCTACGAAATTTACGTTAATAACATTATCGTTTAAACTCAACAACCTAAGCTAAATAAAATTTAGTTTCATTAATTTTACGTTCGCAATAATAAATATTTCTAATAAGACTAGACAATCCGTCTACGACTGCATGAAATGGAGGTAGATTGCCAAGGTTTAGCGAAATGTATTTGTTATTGCGAACGTGAAGTTGACGCAACTAAATTTGCTTTTGTGGTAATTACCACAACCCTTAACATTATACGTTAATGACATCTACCACTTTCTTAATCCAAGGCCAGAATGCAAGACCTGCATATTAGAATTTTTCTGATTGATTATAAAATCAGTATTAAATTAAATTTATGCCAATTTTCTACTTGTGCAGTTTTCAAATTACAAAGACAATTCATACTTTCAAAATTTTGTACATATTTATTTACCTAAAGGGTTTGATGTACCGTAATTCGGTGGTGTGCTAGAATTGAGTGCTGTTGACGGTAAGAAACTTTTATTTCCTAAAAAAATGCAATAATAGGTTTCAAATCCAATACCTTGCTAGCGAACAAATTATATTGAAATGATAAACAATACAAATCGTACAATAATATTTAGAATTAGCTACATCATTGGGGATATTGTAGTGGTACCTGGAGCAAAAGGTGTTGGTCCACTTGTAATTCTCCCAAAACTACTTTTACTTGTTTTTCTGTCGGATTTAAGGTCTTCAAATACGTTAGTACTGTCCTTTAGAACATATTTTCTAAAATTCAGATACTGCTCTTTTTGCTGTTGCACTTTTGAGTGTACACCTTGTAATCTTCCAGCGACGGCAACAAGAGACTCGTGAAGTTTTCCCATTGCCATAGTCAATTCTAAAAAAAAAAAAAAATAAATGTAGTTAAGTACTAAAGTATTATAATTTTAGTTCATACATTATAATTTATTTATTTAAAAATATCAATATTTTTACCTTGTGGAGTTAGTGTTCTGGGGGTCATCATAGTCTGTATATGTTTTTCCGTTGTTTCTATTTGAGATTTAAAAAGCATTAAATCGTGTTCAAAATTTTCAGCTAACTCCATAAAGAATAAGAGTGGTGCATTGTTCTCATATTGTAACCCAGACGGAGTATCATGCGTTCTTTGGGCTATTTCTGCATTCTGCAATGCTTTCGCAGTATCCTGCTTTAGTTTATCTGCTACAGAGCGGTCTCTTTGGACGGAACCGGCCAAAGTAGTCAATACTTCCATTAATGATGCTGTATCTTCTGAGCAACGATTAAGCGGTCTTGAAGACCCTCGTGCAATATCAGAACTCAAAACCTTTTGTGTTTTAACGAATTCCCTATTGGATAAACAAAGATGAATATATTCACAAAAATTATTTAATTCGTATAATTATTGTAATAAATTTTAAGAAATAAATATACTTGAAGTTTTCGATGGTTTGCATCAATTCATTTGGTAAGAGATTTTCCTTGGCTGCTGTTGGACTGTTACTACCCTGCGAAAGTCCCTTGTTACTAATCGAGACATCTAAACCACCGAGACCTTTGTTTACTGATGTAGTTGTTGTTGCAGTTGTAACAGCAGTCGGCTTTGCTAAGAATGCATTGCTTGCAGAAGTTGCACCAAACAAAGATGCTGCGAAATCAAAGATAAACTATTTTTGCGAAAATATATTTAATTCTAATACTTATTGAAAAGACAAGTAAGATTGAATTATTAGAACTCAAAATCAACATCCTTTAACATTAGAATGCATTGATTAAGAGCAAGGGTAAAAGTTTTTAACATTACGTGTAGTAGTTGTAGATGTCCCAAAGTTTAATCCTGCAGTCGGGGCTGTACTTGCTGGTAATCCAAATGATAATGCATTTGATGTTGCAGGCAGTCCAAAAGACAAACTACCTGAAGTAGCGGGTGTTCCAAATGTTAATCCACCTGTTGTGGCAGGCGTGCTAAATGTTAAGTTACCCGATGTTGCTGGTGTTCCAAATGTTAATCCCGCAGCCTGAGAAGTTGTAGCAGTAGGATTTGAAAATGTATTTAATCCCGCAGTACTTATACCAGTCCCTAAATTCAAGTTAGGGGTCTGAGCAACAGTGGTAGTAGTACTGCTACCGAAACTGAAGTTTAAGCCTGTACTGGCTGTTGGAGCCGCAGTGCCAAATGTTAAAGTACCAGATGCAGGAGTGGTAGTAGATCCAAACGGTGCATTAGTGGCAGGAAAGCCAGTTGTCGGTCTTTAAAATAAAAATAACATATCTAAATATTATGTACTTTCTATTTTTTAGTGGGTTACCTTTCCCATAAAAGTGTATTGACTTTAAACTTTAAATCAATAGTAACTTTAAAATTACGATTTCATTCTGTCATCTCTTTTTGTTTTCCCGGTTTTTTCCCCTTCCAATGAAAAATGACAGTTCGAAAATTAAAAATTCGAGTCTAATGCAATAATTTATGATTCATAAACTATACAGAAAATTATGGCAAACTCATTTTGAAACATTAATAATATATACGGTATATAAATAGCTAAGACATTGCAAATATAAATAAAAGCTATATATTTAATAAGCTGAAACAAGGAAAATAATTTCTAGGTTAGGTTTTAAGGAATATGTAATACATACTTTTGTTGTATACCAAAACCGATACTCGTATTTCCTGATTGAGCCGTTGTAGTTGGCGTTCCAAACGAAAAGTTCGACATTCTTAAATAAATATTCTCTTCAAAAATAAACGTTTATTTCGCATATATATTTGTCAAAAATCAAAAAAATGCTTTCAAATACAAAATGAGCACAGAACATGAAACAAACATAGAGATACAAACAAACCTAAAGGCAGTAGCTTTAGGTTTGTGACTACTGATGCCCCGTACTCTACTGCGTATGCGTCGCACTCGGTACCTGATTGGTTGCTATTCGCGCGTAATTTGAAATATTAAAGAATATTATGCATTTCAAATTACGCGCGAATAACAACCAATCAGATACCGAGTGCAGCGCATGCGTAGTAGAGTACAAGAACCAGTCGAAACTCGGAACCTCCTAACGGACTGTTCTAGAACTAAATTCAGTGTTGCCAATTGCCACGTTGGCAACACTGAGATAGCGAGATATTTCGAACTGTTTTTTTTGTTTTGTTTATATATATATGTATGTTTTTTGGCGGCGAATTTTTTCTTGGCTCATGTCAAATTGTGAAATTGTGTCAAGTTATTGCTTTCATTTTAATTAGGGCCTTCCTTTAAAAGATATTCTCTTTTATAATACATTTCTGAAGATATACAATGAGTTCTGTTCAAAAATTATCTGACCAAGTTCAGGAAAGTTTTTCCAAATCAACGGCCAACATCTTTTTATATTACGGTAATTTGATTTACTTTTACTGACATTATGATTATAGCTATTTTCTGCAAATTATCTATAGCAAATTTATAATAAACAGTCGTTATCATAACCGGTGAGGGCCGCAGAATAAAGTGTTTAGGCTAGTTTAGGTTATGTTTAGGAGACAAATTTTAAAAGTATTACTTATTTGTAGATGGAGAAGAGCAAAAAAAAATGATAGAAGAAATGAGAGACATCGTAAAAAAAAACTGCTTTATCAATACAAAATTGAATAAAGCTAATGAAGTTATCGAGAAGATCACCGAAATGTATAGTTCCAACAACGATAATCTGAAGTTTGAGGATATTTTAGAGGTGAATAATTCATTAATTTGAAGTTTCTTCTATTGTAAATGAACACGAGAGAGATATATAAGTCTGCGTTCAATAAAATCCATTTTTTAATTGTGTCCATAGGAATATAAACAAGAAGTGGTCAAAATTAATCCCGATGTTTCCAAAGACAAAAATCTTGTAGAATTTAATCGTCAAGTAAAAGATTTATTAAAAGGTAAAGAAAAACATAGTTTGCTCGAGTTTCATGCAGAGATTTTGATATTTGCATACTGTATATGCAATAAATTTCTAAATTACAGATACAGAGAATGCACGTGATCCAGATCCTAAAGGAGACGAGGACGACGACTTACAATTCACACAGGACACAGTAAATGTAATTGATCCCTTCACCAAACGGAGAATGACTGACCCAGTGAAAAATAAAAGATGTGGTCACACCTATGATCGTGAAAGCGTCAACGATATGTTAAAACTCAATCCTAGAACCAGGTAATGTTATGATATCCATTATCGATAATATATTTAGTCTAATTAAGGCAAAAGTTAGTTTAAGCATTGAAAATAAATTCATTTTTTTTACAGATGCCCAGTTGTTGGTTGTGCGAATAAGGAATTTATTTCCATCGATAACCTGGAATCCGATGTTGTCTTAAAGATGCGTTTGTTGAAGAAGACTGTTTAAAACTATATAATATAGGTACATACTTATTCATATAACTTAATTTCTTAATAGGAAAGTCTTAGTCTTTTTCTACATAAGCTCAGAGTAAGAAAATTTAAAATACATCGTTTGAAAGCATCATAATTACATTATTAAAGTATATCTTTCGAATATTTGTCAATTTCACTACCTTATGAGATCATTTTCTAATATTATTTCTTCCTGACGACTATTTTAGACTAGAAAAGCATTCTATCTGGAAATGTGAAAAATGTGTTTAAATAAAATTAATAAAACTCTATACTCTGAACTTATGTTGGGCTTAAAAGTCCAATATTATTAGTCTAAAATAGAGTTGTACCGGGCCTAGCATTTTAAGAAAATTGTTTTGGGAGAGGGCTGGAGTTTTGAAATTGAAATTCTGTAGCAACTTTAACTTTATAAAGCTACAGGTAACTTTGTTTAATTAGGATGTGCTCCAAGAAAATGATTATAAAAGCTGAGAGTCAAAAAGGAAATTAGTATGAATAAAAGGTGAAGAGCTCTTTAAAACTCCAGGGATTGGTGTATATCACTTTTATAATTCATTGTAACTCATTGGCAGTAGGTAGAAGAGCGTTCTGTATTGAGCGAGTACAAGGTCAAGAAATTGGCTTAATTATGGGACGTAATTAAAAGATGATAATAAGACCGCGCGAGAGTATCGTGACTTTCAACGTTCAAGAGCGTAAACAAGAGGTTATCAGATCCAGGTGGGGATTATAGCGCACGCGTTCCAGGAACCCCGCCCTATCGGGGTACCTTCCAAGAAAGGAGAGTCAGTGGCGACAGTCGCGTTTTAACTCGCGGTCCGCGACGAGTCGATGGCTTCACGACTCATTGAATCAGTATAACATCCCAAGCCATGTCCCGAAATCGCCGGTCGATTCGGTCACCATTTATTTCCATATAATCATTATCATCTAAAATAGCTTAGCAGAGTGTCATGGTGTGGCATTTATTTTCTATAGTTTAGACTGACGACTGATAGTAGTCAATCAAGAGTCACAGAAAATTCAAAGGATTCAAGAATCTGTGAATTTCGATGAAATAATCTATTGGACAATTTTAAGTCAGAGCACTTGTTTCTGGAAATGGAAGGAATTGGAGAAAAGATTTACATTTAAATTGTTAAATAAAATATTAGTATACTTATTTTTTTTTAGTTTAGAATAATCATTGAATACCTCTGCAAATTGATTCGCTTCCTGAATGTAGATTGAGTGCTGTTGATATTTTCTGAAATCAAGAGAATGTACAGGATAAAGGGATGTAGAAGTCAAAAGAAGACTATTTTATCAAAAAAAAGGATGCGAAGTGTAAATGCTTTATTAATGAATTAAATCATTTCACGTGTCTGGAGCTGGTCTTCGAAACGGTCTATCTGTTAATCAAAAATTGATTAAATGAATTTAATTGTTCGATAATCGTCTACGTAAAAAGCTACTCTCTCTGCCAATGATTAGCAGCGAGTAATTTGCGTAGTTTATTTTCCTACGAGGGCCTACATCATCGTGAACATTGCCAATACTCTCAAAAAGTTTTACATCTAATTAGAAGCTCAAAATTCAAGTGGAAGTGAATTTAAGTAAAGTTAAGTAGTGATTAACTATTATTATTAAAGGACACTAAAGGAAACAGGCATATTGAATGATTCCATTTAGGAAGACAATGAATAGATAATGAAATTGGCTCACGAAAGTAAAGTTTTTAAATACATGTGATTATAACTTTATAGGAGTTTCATGCAGAATGGTTGTGTAAAAGAAAAAAGATAAAAGAAAAGAGACGCAACAGATTGTACGTTGTCTTTAATGCTTCCAGCACAAACCCGATAACTTTAATAGCCAGAAGACAATAAAATAAAATCAAAGAATATATTCCAGATAAATAGCCACTACTATATCTTCTATCAATCGTCCAAGTAAAATGTGTTAAGCTGTTAAAATAATGTGTGGATAAGGAATCAAGTATGGATAAAATTTCAGATAATGATGAAGCAACAGTTATGATCTTAAGGAGGAAAATTATGTTAAACTTGTCCATCTACTTCTGGAATCATGGTTTGTTTGAAAAAAACAATGCTCGATGTTAACCGAAACCGAATTTTGCCGAAAGCGGATAGTCTCTGATGTCACAAGTCAGAGAGAATTTGATCAGTCATCTGTCCATCGTTTAAATCCTGCAAGGTGCATCCATTGTATTCTGACACTCCAACATCAAGTGTCTCCAGTGGGAATGCGCGGGAGCAGTTCTGAGCTCTTGTTAGACGCTAGTTGTAGTCAGTGTCAGAATAATCAAGAGACATACGACTCCAAAGATCAGGAACAACGTCGTCGCAAACTGCTGGAACTTGGGTTCGGCGCGTCGCGGCGTCGACCGCCACGACGTACTTTTCGTCAGCGGTTCAATTTTTATGCAACTTCTGCCCTGGCCTTGGTTGCTACTTCCGGCGGTGCGGCTTTGCTTTTCTTGCTTCCGCTTTACGTGGATCCGGCAATCAGTACCTTGGCCGCTGACTTCTCGCCCGAACCAGTCACCTGTACAACCTCAAGAAGAGAAGACCTTGCTGGATTGTTCAATTGTACTTGGAGTTCTTGCAGAGAAGGTTGCACAAGTGACGTATATAGATGTACTCATATATACGTCACTTACACTCCATTGTCGAATTCAAGTACTAGGAACGAAACCGAAATTAACTCTTCTACTACTACCACTACCATAGCAACACCTTCTACCACCTCAATGATGTGTATGTCAAACACGGTATCCAATCCTGGTGAAAATTTCCAATAGCAATTCAATTCGACCTATTCCACAATTTTTGTATCCTATTTAAATCGAGCTGTTCAAGTTCAATTAAGTTCAATCGCTTGGTTACCCGCTTCGAATAGGTTTTGGGTGAATTCGTACTAGCAAAATAAGCTAGACTGAATTCCTATTCGAAACTTTCACCAAGGAAATTAAAGAAGAATAGTAACAAATAATAGAAAGTTCTCTCATCAGGTTTTAATGTAATTATGTCATAGCCCCTTAGTGTAATTGCGGGTTGTCCCTATAAAGATACTGGAAAACCTACACAAGGTGTGGAATTTTTAAAAATGATCTGGAGAATCTAGAAAACTTCTTAATACCATTAATGGCACCACCACTAAATGGCTATGGCATATATGTTAGAATGGCTTTTATCATCCACACTTTTGTTTGAAAATATTTTTAAATTAAATGAATATTGAGTTTCTTCTCAAAGAAATCCTTTTGCTAGATAAATCAAATTTTATGGGGCTTCCTTTTTATAATATCGTGCAATTTTTCAGTTTAAAGTGAATTTTCAAAGTTAATATCAGCTTACGAACTTTCTTATTACTTTTCTACTTTTTGCGACATAAACTTACGTTTTTCAGTAATTGGATATTAAAGATTAATGGTGTTGACTATTGTAGCTTTTTCTAATTATCTCTTAATTTAGAAGTGGTGTTCGTGAATTTAAAAAATGTTTAATGAACATATAAGTAAGCAGATGTTGACTTTGTGAGAGATATCTATATATCCATTTCCTAACACTTCGGCAAAGTCAATATGCAGATAGATTTGCAATTTGTCGCAACACTCTCTTTGTATTTCTCTCAGCTCTTTTAAAAGGAAAAACCTTTAATACATGATACTGTTCAATGATATCTGAACTATTTTTTTATATGTATTTTTATAACCAATCCATATTATACAAATTTTATATATTATTTTTTTTTTTTGATTAAAGATAAAGAAATTTGGAACTTTTTGTAAGAAGAATAGCATTTCATCCTCTTGGCTGTACCAACAAATCCCGCAGATAAATGGGTCACTTTCAAATAACTTCAGAATTTTTCGTGCAAATTTGAATTTCAAATTTTGTTGAAAATCATGGCTTAGTATGGTGACAATAGTGTATTCTACATATTTCATATCAGCCAAAGGCGTCAGATATTATCCAGTAATTTGAAATTTAATTATTTTCTATTTTATAGTTAGAAATAATATACCTCTGAAACAATGAATCAATAAAGATTGTTCTTCCGTAGGCAGTGTCGAAGATATAAGAGCCTAATTAACTTATAATGTGCATTAGAACCTCTACGCTTCATTTGAGAGGAAATTTCTAGTTAATTAAATTCATAGCGCTCATGTCTCTATTCGTTTGGAATTTGCGAACGTTTGTTAATTAGTGATTGTTATTTATTGGCCAAATTTTGACGTTTGGTGGTCAATATTGAAAACGTTTCTTGTCCGAGTTCGGGGTAATATCACCCCCTTTACTTGATTTTTTAAGTACTTTTTTAATTCGGCCATCAAACGTGGAAAGTTGACTAATATTATACATCTAATTATATATAATATTCGTCGAGCAATTTAGACGAATATCCAATTATGTTATCGCTACTCAGCCACAATTTCTAAACGAATAGATGCAATCATATTTGAATTGGACACGTGTTTGATGAAATGAATTTACGCAGCAAGTACTGATGGGATTGAAGCTGTTCTCATGGTGAATATCAAAGGTTGTGGATATCCACCAACGGTCGATTGTGGAAACTTTACTCGGGAACTGGGCTACGAGGGAGCAAAATTCCCTTGCCATTATAGTCGAGTGAACTCAAGTATAGTGATGGCAGACTATAATCGTGAAGCACAAGTCGCAACGATTATCCATTTCTTTGCTGCACCTTTCGTTGTGACCTTGGCGACAAGTGTAGCCCTCTGCGTTATGCATTGTGATTGCAGGTGCTCTGCACCACTGCCAAGACAGCCCCCAAGGGGTATGAGAAGACCTAGGCCTAACGATCTCAGGTAAATACATCATCTAGTCCTCTAGTGGCATGACCTTCATTGATTCTTTGCAGTTTCTTACCGTAAATGAACTGAGAAAAGCGGAAAAATTGAGAAAATTATCCAAGAACTTTGTGGAAAAAATTTAAGAAGCATGCTGGAAAAGCAATTGTAAACAATAGAGAAAAATATTACTTTACAACCCTTATTACAGACCGACAATTTCTCTTCTAGAATAGTGTTATCTTAATTCTTCCGAGTAATTGTTTTCTTCGCCTAATGTAATTTCCGACCTGAAGTTGAAAGGAAACAGAGGGTTCCTTCATATTCAGTTTTTATATTCAATCTTTATTCGAAGGTGAATTTTTATAAGCAAAGTTTCTATGGACTATGTGTATATAAAGTAATTAATTTTTTTATTCGTAAATTCCATAATGCAATTCTGCTCAAAGTACATTACGCCCTACATTTTAGGTACATCTCACTAATTAAACATTTAGAGCATTCAAGATTTGGCGTAGATTCAAGTACGATGTGGCACCTATATAGCAAATCTAGTTAATTTACTAAAATTTCATTCAATGCTATGTCAGCTTACGTTTTCGATAAGTAAGCCGCGATTTATTGCTGTTCCACACTAGTTTAAATCTAATAGCATGAGTTCCTCACAAAACTTCTATACTCGAATTTTCCGAATGAGGTAATTCAAAATTTGTCATATTTTATAGGAGAGGGGGAAGAATATTGACAATTTTCTTTCAAAATAAACTAGTGTCCTGTCTGTCTATCCTGAAAAAAGAATGCCGGAATTTCATCACGCTCTGGCAATCTCTTATACCCTTTATATAAGGCACTAGAACGAATGATGTTTTATAAACACTGATTATAATCTCGAGATTCCAAAAAAGGAGAAACTGACTCTGCCAGCTAATAGCAGCTTGGAGCTTTTCCAAAACCACTTGCGTAAAGCTGAGACTTCCCGTCCCGATTGAAAGTTAGGTACATAGATTATTTTTCTTTTCTTCGACTGCACGCGCTTTTTTTTGGACTGTTGGTTGCCAACGTGTTGATTGTGGAACATAAAATCACTGAATGTAAATCGTATGAGCAAAACGAAATCCCACGATTTCCAGAAAAGTCTCTAAGATACATATCTTAAATGTTCGAATAGAATAATAGTTTTTAAAATCTGTAAACATTATACTGAGGGTAACAACTACTAGAACAGAATTTTTGGTGTGGATTTTTAAAATTATGTAGGGAGATAAAAAATCTATAGTGAATTATACTTGGTGAATTTTGCCCCAACATTATACGTGCAGTAACTTTGAAATATTTATATTGATTTAATGTGTTGTGAGTATAGATCTAGTTCAAACAAACAAACTTGCAATATAATTTAGCGAGTGATAACATTATAAAATAAGAATGCAATCGATAATAACTAGTAACCTTGCAAGATGTCTGTATATATAAGTAATTTAGAATTTATACAAATTTTTCCAGTTACTATTCTCGATTTTTCATTCATTTAAATATCGCAAACCTTTATTCAAGCCAAAAGTCCGTTTTGCTATGAAATATTCTTAATAGGTTTTAGTATTTTTATGCATTTCAATTTTCATAAGAGTAGCATCAGAAATATGTTGCATGTTTTATTGTTTGATATAGTGTACGTAAACCGTACACAGGTACAGAGGCGTAAATAAAATCCTCCGTTTCTGGAACTAGAGTTATAGTTTATACTACCACCGAAGGAAAACATATTTTTCTCAATTTTATTAAGATTTCCTTCGTTTTTGTATCGGCACAATACCAGCTGGTATCAGGCCAGCTTTCACAACAAAAATATTGATATTCTCATTTGTACGTGTGCCACTACATATTTCAGAGTAAAATGATATACCGTTGGTCTTGGTCTAATAGGATTTGAACTACTGAATCCTTGCAGAGCGAAAACGAGCTAGATTTTCAACAAAATATTGAAAGAAATTAAAAACTATGATCTATACGTTATTATTACTATTTCGTGGCGTTATATACATAAATATTTAGGCTCTGTAGTAAATTCTATGAGAAGTTTGTGATTTATTATCAGTGTAACATCTATAATAACTTCTCTGAGGATTTATTATCTAATTAGGTACAGTCAATAGAATCCTAAGTCACAAAAGTGCTGATTCGGTGAATTCGAGGTTCAAATGAACTTCAGCAGTTAAATTATGATTGTGCAGTCGTGGGTTAATAGCTTTGTTCTATAGTCTTGTAAACTATAGAATTGCTCATAGATCAGAGGTGCTGGTTGTATGGTATTGATTGAACTTTAAAGAATAAGATTAGTTTTAAAACTTACTGTTTTCAACCTCGAAACTGTGAAAATTTCACATGAGCTACTCATTCCTCATAATCAATACCATGTCATAAATATATACATATATATATGAGATACTTATTCAAGGCTGATGCGTACATAGACATTATTCACACGAAAAAGGGGTGTCTAACTGTTTGCTGACAGTCAGTAAATAAAATGAAATTATGAGATTGAGCCTTGGAAATTTTATACAAATTTCCCTGAAACATGCAGCCTATTGCAAAAGATCTGAAAAGAATTGATATTAAATTTAATATACCCTGGGGAAAGACTGAATTGAAGACTGACTGTTTTACCATTTATAGTACAGTATAAGAACACACAGGGTCATAAGATCCAAAACCGTATGCAACAACTGAACAGGAAAACATGTTGGGCTAGAGAATATGCTTTGCACAGAATGTGATTGATTACATAAGGTAAAGTCCGCCGTTTTGCACGCAAACTAAAGAGCTGACATCAAACAATCAATAATTCAAAGCTACTTGATATCACACAACATGCTGACAAAATACGGTTACTATTTGTCGTGATGGAGTTTAGAGAAGAGGAAGAGAGATGGTTTAGAGAGACCAGCAATTTTTCTCTGATCTCATATTTTTTGGTAACTTCACGGTGCTGAACCTTGAAAAGGTAATTTACGGTGGAGTGGATCCAATATTAGAAGACACTGTCAGCATCATTTGCAATAAGCTACCCAACAGTCTGATAAAACCAGAAGACCTGTATTGCAATTTTTCATTATCTCCATGACAAGTATTATAAATTTATTTTATATTACATTGTACCAGAAGCGTTCGGTTCATCTTCCCGTATAGACTTATATCAGCCTATATTATAGCGCTTAAATATATATAAATATATATATATAAACATAGCAAGATGTATTAAAAGATTGATGCCCCAATGGAAAACCAGATTTATCATGTCATTTGAGATACATAAGGTGACAATGGCCAGTATCATTTTCAAGAGAGAGGCTTTTGTATCTCACTCTTGCTTGCTCTTCCTGTTATCTCATCCCCTGTTCGATATTCTGCTAACTTGATCTCCTCAATGTACATATATCCTCATGTTTGATATATGTATCTATAGATTCTGTCATAAAAAAGAGGTTGCGATTATATTTTAGGGAGATTGAAGGGATTTAAAGCGATTCCAAGTAATTTTGAGGCATTTAAAGGAATTTCAAGAGATTGTTGTTGGGGCCACCCCTTTTGGCAAAACTGGAAGGCAGGCTTCTGCAAATAATACAATGTCCACTACAGGTTTCTCTTCTTCAACTTGTAATATATTTTTCCTCAAGGTTTGGTCCAGGCTTTTTACCCACCTTCCTTGCTTCTATACTGATTGTATTTTCTTCTGTATCCTGTTTCCTTTCCTTTGCTTGTATTTTTTCTATTATGCGCTTGGTTGCATTTTTCTCTACATAGAATAGATTCAAATTGTGATTTGTTTTAATTAATGTGGTACCGAAGTGTGTTTGCATTATAGACAGAGATCTGTAGTACTATAATCGACGATTAACTTCCATAGTTCCATCCTATCATTTCAAAGTATCAATATTTATTTCATTACTTGTTAGTCTATTAGTATCGATTTCAACTTGAATGTTTAATGACTACTTATGGACTTATAGTGCTGTCTTTAGCTTTTACTTATTTTATGCAAGAAGTATTGAAATTTTCATGTACTTTAAATACACAAACTAATTTTTAAATGTTATTTATTTCGAAAATTATCGATATTTTTATAAAATATCCAAATTTGCCCTTTTTCCAGTATCTTCTTCAAAAATTGACAAAGTAACTTCTTTCTGGGCTCATTTTGAGCAGAATTTCGATAGCTTTTAACTTACTTCATAGAAAGAATTTAATCTTTGAAGTAAATCAATTTAAGAGAACTTAAACCTTCATCGAAAAACAGGTATGCTTATACTTTTGGTCTGTACTGTGTGTCAATGTGTAAAGTGTTAAACAGTCAGACTTACTTTGAAATGAGAATGAACAGTCCTGCGCGCGCGTAGCGCGTGATTACTACCAGTTTTACTCTGTAAAATTGAGATGGCGAGATTTTATCGATTTTCGAGGTTCGGTATTCTCGGGATGTCGATTGACCAACGCCGACCATAATTTGATTTTTCTCATATCCTGAATAGTAGCTGGTCATTGGATTCAGAATCCAAAAGCTGGCTTTGTAATATTTTTGAAAAAGTACCAAATATAGTTTAATTATTTTTCGATAACACGCGTCAGCTTTTATTTAAGAATAAATAATAAATAAATAATACTGAATACCTAATAATAAATAAATAATATTAAATAAAATAATAAACTGATAGACATATAGAGCTTATTAAAGCGCTGAATATTTCATATTATTGACCGGATATGGATTATATCATTTAGAATTCATTTATTGAGCTTTTTTCTAGCTTGATAATAATAATTGTACATGTGTGGGTGGCTTAAACCATTTGCGTGATTGCAAAGGACTCTCATCAGGATTAAACCTTGAAAGGTTTTGTAAGGTACCGGTCACGACATTCATTTTCAGCCAAATTATCAATGATCACGCGTACTTTTTTCGTTTTTTTTTTCTAAAAGGTCAGCTCTTTTGAAGCTTAGTTTAATATTCAGCTTTAGAATAATTAAATTCTCCGTTTTATGGCAAACTCACCAGTTGTTTAAGCAAAGGGCCAGGGCCTTTGAAAGGTCGTTGGAATTAAAACAGGATAGTATTTTTAATAGTAGCACCTGATTTCGATTTTGATAAGCAAATGGTAATAACTTTCTAATAATTTTCATTTTTTCACTCTCTCAATCAAAAAAAGATTTTAGGCCTTATTAAATGAATTAGTAGTTATTTCTTTGTATTCATAGTAAATTAAGTCTCTTAATTCGCCAACATTGCAAAAACTTGCCCATGCCATACAAATGAAAGTGACATTCTATTGAAATCATAATAAATTTACTTAATAATTTCACTTTACGAAATTACAAAACTCATAGTGAGGTATATTGCTGTGTTAACACCTTTAAAAGTCTCCCCTTGAGTTTCCCTCATGTTTGACCCAACCCCACAAAAGAATTATCGAACGTCTTATCGCGATGAAACGCTTGAGTATGAATATGCAATTTTCTTGAGATTTATACACACGGATTCATATCTACTTTCATAGTAAATACGAAGCAATAGTGGTAGTAGTGGCCCACGTATAGACGATCCACCTGACAATGGACTCTTTTTCTTTTGTAATCAGAATTCTGCCGCTTTCCATTCTTTTGCTTATCGGCTATGTATTTATAAAAAGCATTCTTCAGAATTTGGGTTAAAATATTATACACTAGCATTTCCTCAGAATAAAGCAAACCACGTCTAAAATGATGTCAAAGATTGTCCCAGTTCTTGATTTATTTGGAATCAATTTATTTTTAAGTAAAAAATCTTAAATTAAATTACACCCAGAGAAAAAGTTTGTTTAAATAAAATAAACGTATATTTGCCTCAGAGCCAACTAAAAAATATCTTTGAATGAAATAAAATTTATTTGATTCAAAGATATTTTTTAGTTGGCTCTGAGGCAAATATACGTTTATTTGATTTAAACAAACTTTTTCTCTGGGTGTATTATACGATAAGACCCTATAGAACTTTGTCAAATTTATTTTAAATTATTACATATTTATTTTAATATGATATTAAGATTTTATTTAATTGTGGGTATTAAAAAATGTGTTTAATTTTTGATTACAGTGAGCAGTCTATAAGCAATCAAGTGGATCGTAGAGGACATCATCCAACGCTTTGTGAATGTGGTGAAGTCACTAAGCCCTTATGACGGCGGGAGGAAACCGTCGAGAGCGCCCTGGCTACTTCGCAGTCCGATCTCTAGAATCAGGACTACCTCCTTTGTCTTCTCGCCCTCTTTTGTCTACCTCCATTCATTTTATTCATTCCTCGAGATATTTTCCTGGATTTCCTTCCACCTCATTTGATCCAGAAATTGAACTCTGATGTTAATTTATCATTTCCATCCATCGTCCCTCTTCTTTTGTTTCAGTGCGATCCTGATCATCAATGCGAATCAATGAATGTATTATGTATCTTGTGTAACTTGGGCGAATCAAGAAATTGTTAAACTCGACGATCAGATGACTTTACGACGATCTTCAACTTTACAAGGTATTTTATCAATGACTTGAAAAATCTACTGTCAACGTTTTTATGAACGAAAGGGATTTTCACTATTTTTTTTAACATACGTTTACAACGTGATCTTATTTAACAATGCGAACAAATTAAACTTAGAGTACCGACCTTTGAACACTATTAGAAATTAAATACTTTGAGGGTCAAAGATAATATTTTGCTAGATTGCAAAACTGACATTTTTATAAATTAGAGGTTTATGTTTTCAAAAGTACTTACATAAATCCATTTTATGTCCATTTTGATAAATTGGAGATATTCAAATACAATAATCAAAATGAAAATAGTTTCGAAACTTTCGATACTTTCGATACTTTATAAAAAGCTTTCATATTTTGAATGCTTTTAAAACGCAAACTGGATTCATTAACCTGGAAATGCTGCTAAATTGGTAACATTCAAAGTCACACCTTCGGTAGTTGAAAAGATGTCAAATCTTTGAATGTTTTCAAAATTTAATGCATTAAGATTGAACGTTTTTTCGTATTAATTTTTGCGGAAGATTTAAAATTTCTACTTCGACAAAGGTTACTTCTTGACCTTTGTAAGAAAGTGCAATTTCAGTTAGTAGACCCAAATACTCCTTTTTTAAAGGTTGCTTGTGATTTATCGGCTTTAAGGAAATGAGTTTTTATAAGTAGATCCCGGGTAGAAATTATCTAGAGTCCAAATCAGGTTCTAACTAGTTTGCCCCACTTTCATTGGGGCTCCAGCTAGCAAATCTATCTAGTGCCCTAGTATTTATTATTTATTAATATATTATGATCTTTAAGTCTAAAATAACTTTGAGATAAAATTCAGTATTCAATTTCTAAGTAATTGCTTTTTTTTCAAAAGCAGGACTAATGTGAGACTTTAAAAATTTTCAAATTTTGAAAGTCAAATTTCATAAAGGATACAGCTCAAAAATCGGAAGAAATGTTAAATTACATAAGAATTAAAATTGATGTTTAAAATTTACCGTTTTAAGAGTTTTCAAAAGTCTAGTTGGTACCTGATTAGTCCCCCATTAGTGCCTAAATTAGGACGTTGTCTATCAAGCTCTAATTGTAAGTACGGCAACCCTGTTGGAACCCTAATATTCCCAGTTTAGAAAAGTTTTAAAGAAAATTCGAAAAAAAAAAATTATTTAAATTTGTTTTTAGGTCTACTTTCTGTCATTGGATTTTTTGTAAAGGTCGTGAAACAATTTGAGTCTGTATAAGTATAGTATAGTAAAAATGACTAAGCTTTATTGTTATATCTGAATTCTTACAATGTAGGATTACTTTTGAGTAAGTTATACTTAATAAGGGTTTGTTTATACGTAGATTATTTAACAAGAACAGGGAATTTCCATTATAAATCATATACAGTAGGTTGAAAATTATTTGATACATTTATTATTATATAGAAATACCGAATCAAAACGTCCAAAGCACCTGCGAATTTCCTTATCGAAATATGAAGAGTTTAAAATGTTTGATTAAGATGGACTCGGAATAATTGATTAACTGTTACACGAGTGAACAGTAATATAGTTAAATATGTAGTTGATAAGAAGTAAGAAAAACAAGGATCGTTATGATTGTAGGTAAAGTTCATAAATGATTACACCAATTTTTCTATCAGTACGTAGTGCGTGCTGCGTACATACATTCCTTCGATGCTATCATTTCGCCTAATGGAATTCGATTTTCCTATAAGTAATTATGAAATAAAACAACGAAAAGCAGGACTAATGTTTTCGACATAAAAAACGCCTACTTTCTATTTTCGATTCTTTTTAGAGCCACATGACGGACATTATTACAGAATATTTAATTTTTTTAGCTAGATATCAAGATTACTATAAAATCAGGATGGTGGTGAAAATGATTAATTAGAATAATCAATCTACGTTACATTTTGTTGCACAAAATAAAAAACTTGTAGAGAATAGAATATGATGCTCAAGAATAATATCTATTTTACAACGTAAATAAGCTTGCAATATATTTTTTTTCTAGTAAAATTAAGTAATTATGTCACCAGCTATCAGTTGAACATTTCTTTCAAACTATTCCACCTAAATAAAACATGGGTATTTAATTAGAGTTTCTAATATTTATATTTACAGTTTTATATTGAGTACACTTTTTTTGACATTTTTCCTCAGTGTGAAAAGTTCTCTAAATCTGACTTTTGTGTTTCCGAGATGATTTTTCTACTACTAAATATTTTTAAAAATCGTGTAAATTAGGGATTTATTGGGATATCATAAAAAATGGCATCAGACTCATTGTGATCATCAGAGCGTAAAAAATGTTTTCAATTTGATGAGGATAGTCCATCATTTTCATTGAACCATATCTGGTATGCAAAAAAATATTCTCTCATATTATGTGATGAGTTATGCAGACACGTGCGTGGAATCTTGCCAAACCGTGGCTCAACTATCTCAAAACGGTCGAAAATCGGAGTTTCATGACAAGATGATGATAAGACAAATGAGAATTCAGCCAAGCTGAAAGGTATATCACATCCTTTTAAATGAGAGATTTCACGTAATCAATTTTAATGAATTCTATCTGAAATATATGTTAAAATCCTGATTTCTTGAGAATACGTGATTGAAATATTGTTAAGTTTAATTTATTTTGCTCATTTGAAATATATGTGTATTTTTCTCAGAAAAATACTAACCATAAGTTAGTATTTTTCAAATATATAAAATCAGTGACCCGGCGGAGCAGAAGTATTGATTTTTATGCTTCTTATAATATATAACTAACGTGTACTCTTTGAAATTAAAAACTAGCATTTTCTATTCTCAAAGTACAACAAAAGATTAATCTTTCGTTGTACTCTGACAAAACGAAAAACATGACTCGGACATTTTGATTCCGCGTGCTTCCTAGAGTGGAACTTTTTAAAAATTTCTGAAGATGTTAGATGAAAGAGAAGAATATTGAATCACGACTTACGTGAAAGTTTGCAACAGAATAAGATTGTTTCCGGTAGGAAGGAAAAGTATATATTATCATAAATACGGGTACTTGGTACTCACGCCATGTTCAAAAAAGTATAGAAAAATTATGTTGCACATGTACTGAATTAAACGACAGGCACGTGCTTTGATATCCCTAAAGAGAGTTACCGTTTTAAAAATGGGAGAACCTTTAAATTCTAAAGTTGGATGGCTCCCAATTGTTTCTCTTGTTTTATTTTTTATGATGAATGGTCTCTTAAGAACCACATAAATTTACACAATATTATATCTGCTATATTGTACAATGTGTAACTGTTTCATTTTAAAAATATTTCAATCAACATAATACATTGTTTGACAATGTATTATGTTGTTTTGACAATATTAAATTCAGTTTATTTCAAACATTAGCGTATTTTGATTTCCAGACTGGCGTGTCACATTCACTTTAGTTGCAAGGCTACCCCAATTATATCCCTAATAATATTGCCTATCATGCAACCAATTTGTAGGCTCGCGCATAATGTTACATTCCCATATGATTTCGAAATTAAAAGTTCAAGAATTTCCAACAAATTTCACTTATACTTTTAGACGTTCTCTCATTAAATTCTCGAAGCTTGCAGTCCTATTTAAAATAAAAACATTTAATTACAAAAAAATTAGTCAATTCCATATAAACCTAGTTTGAATTCGAAGTACCCATCATCCTGAAATTAATCTGATATGCAATAAATGTTCCGGAAATAAGGCTCAACCTGCACCTCATAAACAATGTTTTTTTTGTAATGCAGCTGCGTTTTCCTGAGTTGTTATTTTAAAATCGAAATCAATCAAAAGAAGTGAATTGATCATACGAAAATCGGTGTATGCATAGAAATGATATTCCTGTAACTATAACCACGCATTAAAAATATACATATAAATAGGCACTGCCAGGCTTGTATCTAATCAAAACCCGCGCATGGCCAATTGAATCTCAACCAAAAATGCTTATGAAAAAACACAATTAAAAAAACATAAAGGCCTGGTACCGATTTCGAATGTTGAGGATGGGTGAAATATTCACCCTAAAACAAAAATGAAATGGTCAGAAGTACCAGTGACGCCAATTCGTAAAAATTAATATATATATATACACATGTTATAACTGGCTCCGACCAGATCTGGTTCATACAGCAGAAGTTAAATTATAAGCATGATATACGAGGATGTTGGATGAACAAATTAAAAAAAGTTAGAAATGTTGATTAAAAAATTTCCTCTTGTTCCTGCTTTTTCTATCTTGTTTATCCAGATCGTTAATATCCAAAAAGTAACATTACTAAAAATTTATATAAGATAATCATTAGGCAAATCTGTATATATATATATAAATGTTACAATTGGATCTATTTAAATCTAAAAGATGCTTGGAAAAAATTTATTCTTGGCAAATTTCCGAACTTGCCTAAATAAAAAACTCTCTCTCCAGAGAGGAATTAAATTACAGAAGAAGGAATGTGGTCTTTCCACCAAACATGTAAAAGAGTATTAAAAAGAAAAAAATATCCTTGTATTAAAAGTTCGGTAATTTGTAAAGAATTTTTTTTCCGCGCGAGAGGAATTGCTGTCAGATTAGTGCTTAGAGAAAAAAAACACTGGAGTTTGTTGTGGAAGGAATTTTGAAAGAAACTTAATGTTAAGAGAATTATTGCAGGTGCTATTTTAGTATAATGTAGGATGACCAACGAAGAAAAAAATCAATATTCGCGTGATGTGAGCGAATTAAAAAAGGACACTGCAAATTAGTGAATGAGGTAATATAAAGTGATATACTGTGGATTAGATGACATACCTATACCAAAGTTATAAGTTCATAAATATAATAATTTAAAATGTTATAGAGATATTGAACAGCGAACCCGATGTTCATATTTAGCTGGTCTAAATATAAAGGGTTGAGTGTACTTATTGAAGTCGTTAAATTGCGAATATATATATTATATGTATGACTTCGAATACAACTAACATTATTATGTCAATCGCTGACAGTGACAAGCCTGAAGTGTTCAGTGCAAGCAAGTGTAAATCGAGCTGAAATCTTTCAAAGTTAGAATTATATACACCAATGAGTTAGTGATAAGTCCCACATTGATATTACAATTTTTATTCCATTATATTTCCTTTACTTGATTCTTTTATTGGTACTATTAAAGCAGGTTTAAAATATATTTTATATTTTACTGACATATGACGTTAAATGTACATTCCCTCTTGCTGAACGCCTCACTTGTTCTTTAGGCAGTTGTTTGTACATATATATTTTTATCAGCCGAATATTTAATGACAAATATACCGATGAAAGGTATATCGAATTTATGTCATATGATTATGTTTTCAAGACTCGCGAGATATAATCCCAGTCCGAGCATTATTCTCTACAAATGGTAGACAAAATTGCAATTTATTGGACTCATTGATATATTGAATTAGATTTGATTTAAATTTTTTTAGGCGTTCTTCCAAAAGATAGACAATCTTAAATCACAAATTATTCAAAAATGGATATTATGTTTGTTTTTTATCATCTCATAAAAAATATTACGCTCATTTAATTGGTTTAAAAAATACAATTCAGAAAGAAACTTGGAATCACTTTGAGAACGAGAGATAAAAAGTACAAAGTCAATTAGGTTTATTAAAAAAATTATTTGGTTGAGACATTTCGCTAAGAAGCCTAAATTTGAATCAGTGAGAAGTCGGTTACTGAATCTAATCAGTATCAATAAAATTAATTAACATATCAGTGATGCGCCAAATATCAAAGAAATTTTCCTCATTCGATTTTCATTATGCTGATATTTTGACTTTAATTATCACAGTGTCGCCCTATCATTATAAATTCAGTATAATCACTTATTATAGTTTAATAATTACAATTTTGTGCACCTTTGTTCAGACATCGCATATTTCATACACAGGGAAAATGATTAATTAACTACAGAAATTGCTGAAGTAAAATAATCTAATTATTATTTTATGTAAACTATTATATGCATAATAACTTTCATTTTCCTTGTGTGCGTATGACAGAAAATAAAGAAAATGGTACTACCAAAAACTAATCACAGAGTAAAGCAATATCTTCTCGAATGAGAATGTAAAAAAGCTGTTACAATGCAAAACTAACATTATAGCTAGTTATAAACTAGCAACGCGTGTGAGTGACTCATATAGATTATGTATATTGTGATATTGTGATAGATGAGAGAAGAAAAGACGTAGAATTGTATAAATATGAAAAGAATACGCAGACAAAATTAGTGCAGTGATAGTGTGATAATGTACTTTTTCATTTAGGGATTTGGTTAATGGATTGTAAAAAAGAATTATATTCTAAACTTTTTTTTCTATGATTGACTGAATTAAATAATTGGAAACAGTGAGGATGACAGAATTTGTTTGCACCTTTGCTTTGATATCAAAAACCAAATCTCTAACGATAAATGATACTCAAAACAAAGAATGGTCGCCTCACAAAAAGACAGTGTTTTAAATTCCCTCATTTGATGTTCAAAAAGGACATTTTTCCATCTCTTATTAAAATGTGCTCATCTCAATTAATAAATTCAAAAATCTCTTTTAAACATTGACTTTTTGCAAGGTATACCAACTTTCTTATTTCGCGAACTGCATACATTCCTGACCCTAATTGTAATCTAGCCTAAATTGGAGTGTGGGAAAGAGAGCTGGGTGCGCTTACAAACAATCTGGAACGCGATAAGGTGCGGTTTTATTAGAAACTACAAGTGATGGTAACATCGAGTCGACATATTAGAATTTTAATAGAACCTTCAGTTCTTTATCTCATTTGCATTTGATCACAGATTGAATTTTCTATATTATTTTCAATAATAAATATTTATTATTTTTGACTGAGCCTAAACCATATTTTATGAATGCAGAGGGTTATTAAATAAACTTGTAATTCTTGGAAATATTCAAAAGTCACTCAGAAAGCAATTTAAATGATTTGGATGATTACACGCTGACCTCGACTACTGAAAACCTCCTTTACTTGAAGCTAGCTTTACATAGAATATAAATTTATCAGGGCTAGGTACGTATTTGCAAAATTAAAAGTAAGTGGTTTACTATTTTTAAGGCTCTAATTTTTGACTATAAAATAAGAGATTATAGGCTTTATAAAATTTTTTCACTTTGATATAATCTATAATTTGTTGTGTGCTCAATAGGGTGGTCCTTATTTACTCTTGGTGTGTTTTTTTTTCTTTTTTGAACTCTTCTTGGTCTTACCCTCCTATATTTTGTTAATATGTGCTCAAATGTCACGTACATAATTTTATTATTTGTTCAATTAAATTTTGTTCATTTATCCTAATTAATAAATATGAGGACTTATAAATACATATATATTTGAGTTGTTTTAAATTTGTAATTAGGTCACATTATTTCGACTTGCTGCACTTCATTGTGCATTCGATCAATGACACTTAACATTTTTTCAATCACATTGCATTTACAGTCGTTCAATCTGAATGCAACAATCATCTATATAATTTTTACTAAAACATTCAATTCTTCCACCTTATTGGTAATTTTTTTTATTTTATTTAATCGCGCAAGTACATCAGTTTATTGATTAATCTGACATAAAATTAGCGAGAAAATATAGATTCACGTTAAACAGTGCGATAGGGTCAAAGTGAATGAAATTTTTTAGTAAAAAATGGATAAGAATCACCATTTTCATGTTTCTGCGTTTCCAAGAACAAATAAAAACGTATGCTAATCGGTAATCTCAAAAAGGTATCAAGTGAATGTTTCCTTGTCACGCGTGTGATTTCAAATTTGTAAAAGGAAAAAAATATAGTTAAATCGATATTATCGCCGAGAATGTGAAGGATTTTTAACTAATAATGACAATGTTAATAGATATAACGAAACATATAAATGTATCATAAATAATATATACACTTTGCGAGACTTCTGATTTTGTAAGAGCAGCGAAACGAAGCTGCAGGTTAATAATAAAAGTGATATATGGTGTTTTTTAAAAATCATGTTACTTCAATTAATGCAATCCCTATTTCAATAGCTCTACAATTTTAATCATTCCATATTTCTGAATTTCTAAATATTTTTTATAAAAAGAAAGCACCTTAGAAAATTTAGTGTTAATAAATTTCCATCTCACTTGCGAACTCCCGCCTGGTGAAGTCCTTGAAGGGATTGATCGAAAGCGACAGAGAAGGTTACCCCGCCGCACCGTTGCATTGGAAAAGAAGTTATCCGAGGACTTTTCAAAATATCCACTTGGCGTGAAACCCGTTTCTGAAAAATCTTTTTCATATCGTTCTCGTTAGAAAATTTTTATTGAAGAAGAGTTTTCCAGAATTTTCGCTGGATTTTTAATAAATTTTCAAACGTTTTGGAGAAATTTTCTAAAATGTTAGTGAAAATCATTATTTTTCAAAATAAAAATGTGGAATAATCCCCACGAAATCGTTGGGAAATTTTATGAAATTTTGTACAGTATTTCTGAATTAATTTGTCTACTCGTTCTGAATTTCCTTGGAAATTTGATTGATGGGAAAAAAGAGGAGATCCGTCCGATCAGATTACGAGATATTCGCATATTGGTATACGGAAATTCGGGACTCGATTTTTAAAAGACTCGACAAAGCCCTATTAAATGATAATTATTTGTTATGAGTAAATTCCTTTCTCATAAAGAAAGCATATAATTTAAATTTAATAAAATCCTTTCCTTGTGTCAACTTTGAATGATGATAATATAAAAAGTTAAAGCTGAGAAATCAATTTTTTAATATTAAATTTACCATAACTTTCTTATTCCTGAATAAAATATAAGAAAAATAGGTCAATCGATTCTTCTCGACACAAAGAATCTTTCTCTTCCTTTCATCAGCTTTAAATTATAATAATTTGAAGACTCACAGCTCAAAAACCAATTTTTCAAAAATGATAAAAGTACATACAAATTTAATTAAATCATTTTTAAAATATTAAAAATTGTTACGACTACAAAGCTTCCTCAATGAGGGAGAAAAAAGGATTAAAATAATTTAGATCATAAATAAGGTTTGAAATAAGAGTTTAACAGACTTATTATAACTTATTTTATTATTTTGGACGAATGAGCTCTTGGAAGCAGCAAGATCGATTGGGAGTGCCTTTCCCTTTGACACCTATATTTCGCATAGAGCTCTTCAACATTGGCCTATTTTCCATTAACGGCTTTTCCTTTACATATGTTATTTATTTCGCCAGTACATACAATTTTTATGTTATTTATAAAAATATTCAGTTCTATATAGCATTGACTCAATCATCACTGCTTAGTTTAAACTAAACTAATTATGTAAAGTCACTCCTATAATATTCTGAAGTTTGAGCAACAGTGTGATAAACTTACCCTAAGACGTTGCTCCAAGTATATGCTAAGTAGTAGCAATTAGTGCAATATTCTCATATATGCCGAGCGAGATAGAATGCACCTATCTAGGAAAAAAAACGGACTTTAAAACTCTGCTTATTAACAAGCTATAATTAAGATAAAACATAAAATGAAACTTTTCAAAAATTTATTACGGTACTATACTAAAAGGCATGCAATTGATTTCTGTATTTTTGCAAATTTATTGTTGTTTTCTCAGTATTGATTATCTTTTCCTTTTCCAACAGTCAATATCGCAAATTTGTTTTTTTGAATAGAATTTCTATTTTTTCTTTTATTTCTATTTTTTCTCTTATTTCTATTTTTCATATATATATGAGACATTCATTAATGTTCCTTTCGTCGTTATTGAAATATCTACATCAGTAATTTAATAGTACCGTCGTTACCGCATGAAAGGTGAGAAAATCGATATTCTTCAGGTTCATATAGTTGACTGACATGACAGTATTGTTTAGAGGATTTTTTTTGTAGACCTGGCATTATTATTTGCTGGATTTTCTTATGGCGATTTAAAACGATTCATTAACTTTGCAGGGAACTGGGCATTCTATATTCATAAAACATAAATATGGGTGATGTATGCCACAGAGAATGACGGTTCGCAAGTAGTGGTCAGCAACTACCAGCTAATACAAGTGATTCAGGTCAAAGTTGTTCCCGACAGTAGTAAAGCCCCTGGTACGATGTAGACCATCAATCCTTGGTCGAGTGACCTGCTTCAAAATAATAATTATCGTTATGACCACATATACAAAACGACCAGAGCTTCTTAACATTTGCCGATTTTCAAATTCACGTACTTTAACTCTCCAGCGTTTGTATAGCTCCTTCAGACGAATCACTGACCTAGCAAAGCTCCCGCTCGTTATTTTTTCTGATCGTTATATTCTGTATTAAGTAAACACCACCGTTGGTTTTTTCCATAATTCATGAACTTCTATATATGTAGAAGAAAATAATCCTTGCACAATTTACAGCTAATTGGTGAGTTTACCGATGCAAAACCAAATGCCAACTTTTCATATAACGACTAGCAAAAGAAAAAGTTTCGGAAAGGTTCAGTTTTTTCACGTACTAGTGCTTTTTCGAAAATTAGTAGATAATTGCCAATTAGAAATTTTCTAGTAATTCAGACTTGGAGCTTCAGTTGCTATGCAGGAGTTCTAGAAAAAAAAGAATACGAAAGAGACTATTGTTTTTATAAAATATATGTAGCATACTGCTTGAAATTATTATCAAGAACAGTATAATCTTGAGTGCATGCCATTCACATGTAATGTAATATAAACAAGAATAATTGCTGGAAAGTGTTTTTTTCAATTGTATAATGAGCATAGCTACTATTAAACTAGTTCTTGCTTTAATTTATGCAAATTTATAAGTGATACTAAAGTTTCTACGCAAAAGAGATCATTTTTTCGAAAAATAAGCAAACGTTTATAACAAAAAAAATTGAATATCTCTTGATCTTTTCACGTATCCTTTTATCTACGTATCACCCTATATGTTAGTGGAATACTGACACGTCAATAGATTTCTATGTTAAGTATCGTGCCAAAAGTGGTTGCAGATATTTTATCTTTAATATGACGTCAAAAGGTCTTCCAAAGAAGAACTTCTATTCAAGTATTTGATTAAAATTACCTGTACTCTTGAAATACGTCTTTGGAAGGCTCTTTTCTTGCTTTGAACAGTATATGTTACTTATTATAAGAGAAAGAGAAAATTTAGTTTTTCAAATTTGACGTTTGCACAATAATAAATATTTTTCACTAAAACTAGGTCATTTACCTTCATCTGTACGAAACGGAGGTAAATGGCCTGGTTTTAGTGAAAAGTACAGTGTAGGTCAAAAATTTGAATACACCTGTTTTTTAATGATCATTTAAATTCTCTTAAATTTAATTACATCAAAAATTACATTTTTTTTCATTTAAGGAAGTTAAAACTTATCAAAATTCTGCTTCAAATGACCGCAGAACGAAGTCACATTGTTAATTTTTTAAGAAAATATTGCAACAAACTTATTGAAATAATTTTCCAAGTAGGAAATAATTAATCGTATATCATAAAACAGGAATTAAAATAATGAGGACTATATCGACTTTCGGTAAATTTTCTAACATCAGTGCTTTCTATACGAGATCGATAGAGCAGTTGCAGATGACGTTTCTCAACACATCTTCATAAAATCTAAAATATGAGGGCTGAGATGCACCATCTGTGACTGCTTTATCGATCTTATTTGATGGCATGAGATTTCGGTCAAATGAAAATTAGGACAAATGGAAAGTATGAGAAATAAAGATTTAAAAAAAGTGAAACAGTTCAGACGGATGTGTTCTTAAATAAAAGACATGATTAATAACTTTGTATAAGTTTTGACACATGACTCAAAAGTAAAATTAACATAGTTAAGTTTCTCAACAAAAAGTTCAGCAATTCCATTGATTTTTTTATTACAATTCTTGTATTTATATCTGATGATATAACAACAGTTACTTACATAATATAAGATATAATTATTGTAACATACATCGCCGTGAGTCGAATAAAAATGATTAATTTTCTATATTTTACATGTCGCGCTGTGTAATAACACCTTTTCATGAGATATGAGTATTGAATGGTACGTCCTTTTGTGCTTCATAATTCTCATTTATTTCCACTGCTTTTGCATTTTAAACTTTTCAATTTTTATCAGAATTTTCTGATTAGATTTCAAAAAACATGCCGTTAACTTGAATGGTATCACTCATGAACCTATGTAATATTGTCTATGTAATAATTATGTCTCAAGTCTTGGAAATTTTTTAATCGAATCCAGTAATATTTCTTTAATCGCTTTCATAAATTATAATTGCTACCTTAACAAGAATCTAGTCTCAGCAATATTTCCGAATTTGTATTAATATTAAATAACCATCTTTTTTATTTTTCACTTTTATTTTTCACCCTTTCATTTATTTCATAGATCCATGAGATGATTACCCCCTAATGTATTAATTGTTTATTCTAGTACAGCAATAATCAGACTTCTTAAGAGTAATTAACTCTAGAAAGATACATTTATCAATATTTGACTCAAGTTGCCTTTTTCTTTAATTTTTTAAATTAAGTAAAACTGTGTTGTAGACTATTTCAGTCGGTTGTTTATCACCGCAAAACATATAGGTTTATCAAGAGATTTTTACGCAACAAGTTTATTGGCAGCGATAATCAAGTCTTTACAAATTACGGTTTGACTATCAGTCTTTATGTATACATATGTATAAAGTGTAATTTTTCAGAGTTGTTTTTGTGGGACGGTTCAAGTATCACGTGAGCAACAAAATAATTAAAATGAAAAAAATAATATGATCAATGAACATCATACGAGAAAGATGACGATATGGCCTTTATTCTGTTATTTCCTCACGTAATTAATGAACCTCCTGTTCTGTTAATCGAATCGGATTTCAATAAATAAGCAAAAAATTAATAGATATCGTAGAATTATCATATGTTAAAAATCTAGGAAAGTTAGAATATTGTATGCATTACGAAAATTATTCTAACACAACAAAAAACTATGTAAAATGCAAATAAATATTTATATAAGAAAATTGATATTATTGGAATTTATTACGAAATAAATGCAAAGAATAACTGAAGTATTTTATTTGCTTCACACGTTTTTTGAAATAATTTTACAGTAAATTTTATGAATAAAAATGCATTTATCAATAAACGCTTGTTCCAATGACAGTTCTTAGTTTCTTAAGTAATTTAATAAAATATTTTAATATTATACAACCACCTCCTTTCGAAATCTCTTAAAAGGAATAAAAAATGCATTCCATGGTTAAAACATTGTTATATCTGCATATGTATTTAGTAGTATGTTCTAATATTGTATACTATATGTACCAAACATATCGAATTAGTATCAAATTCGAATATATTTTTACAAGTTAACGATTGCATTATGCGCACTTACAAGCACTCATAAGTGGAAAGTCTTCTTTGGCGAATCCAAAGATTAATTTTAAAGTTCAGACATCTTTACAGAGCAGATATTTACAACTATTTAAGTACTTACATAAAAATCTTAATGACACAATATTCTCTTTGATACATGCACACCACGTTTATTAGATTATTCCACATATCTAATAAAAATGGTGTATATACTTGACGTGACTGATTCTTTTCAAGTCGATATTCAATCCGAACTTATATAATCTAAATTTAAGTTAAAATAAGTAAAGATTGTATTGAAGCTATGGACGATTGCCACTCACTTTTTATTAAACAATATCACTAGATCTAGATTCACTGGTTGCTATCATCGATGTCAAAAGAATTGATCACGTCAAGTAGATAATATTCAATACTTTCGTATAAAATTTTACATGATTAAATGCGAAGGGGAGGTGTAATATGTGTACACAGAAAATGCATGTTGTCTCACAAAACTTAAATTACTATAGACTAATTCACAACGCTATCGAAATCATTTGTAAATGATGCGAAACGTTTACAGGGACACTTACAGTAAATAAAATTTTTATTCAAGGAGATCATTCAAACTTGGAGGCAGTTTATGTCGCAGTAAATTTTGCTACGCAGTAAATCTTACTATCCAGTAAATCTTACTATGCAGTAAATCTTACTATACTTCGTATCCAATCGGTAGCGCTTCTTGGTTAAAATAATTAAAAGTATAGTACACCTAATATACCTCACTCCTTCAAAACATCAGGCACTCCGCTGAAAATTCATCAACAAGAATAGACTAATCAGTATAATTTCAATAACTGATCCTAAATTACGCATCTTTGGTACAATTCTTACCCACTTATTTTTACTGTTTATATAGTAGACATGCGCAATACATTTGGACAAATAAATAAAAGCATTCTTAAACTTATAATTGCAGATTTAACAGAGTGTGAACTACAATGAATTAAATTGAATAAAATTATGAGCTGCTGAGTAACAAGTATAACAACTTTTCTATTAAAAGTGCAAATAAAGGGTTGAATTAATTATAAAGGTAAAAATTGATGAATATAATGCTTGTGAATATTAAGTGAATGAGCAGTCAGTACAGTGTTCAACTAAACAAGTACAGTCCAGTGGATGGCTTTCTTTACATTCGCTAAAATTCTCGCAATCTTTAGAAAACTGGTAGTATTTCCGCAACGTTTCAATTTAAAATTAGGAGAATTTTAGCTCATGTTAAAAAAGTAATGTTGCTTTGGATAAATTGTATGATCTCACAGCCATGATATTGCGATGCGACGATATCGTAAAGAAAAATTTTTCCTGAGAAAAAAAAAAGTAGGATCAAATTTGTACAAGAACTTTGTGCAAAAGTCAGTGGAAAATACTTACATAAATTGTAAAACAAAAGATAAGACAGATAAATGAATGTGTTAATTTATCGAGTCGATATCTCCTTTTTTATTCTTCTCTTTTTGTTCTATATTACGTAATAGAGAATGCATGACTTTTAAAAATGGAGATGTTTTATTATAACTATAGGGCATCACATTGTGTGTCGTCAATGGTGGTATTTTATTTTATATACAGGTTGATATACATATCTCTAATAATCAGCGAGGTAAGTTTAACAATTCCCACGCAATATGAAATTTTACTAATGGGGTGAATCGTTTCTGATGCAACGAGAGAACTATAAAAATTCCTAACTTCATAAAAAAAAAACTCGTACTGGACCATTGAGCAAAGTCCAAATCGCTAAACATTGTCCTATTTTTCCATTGACTTCCTTACATTCGATATACAAATCAATTTTATGCCATATCAAAGTTCCAAAAGTATAAAAAAAGAAACGTAACTAATTTTAGCTTGAGAAGATCATGAGAAGAAATTTTTCATCACCAATTTAATAATTCATATCTCACCAGTTTCTTGCATCAGAATCTACGAAACTCAAATGAAAACGCATATTATGTTAAGGACTTTTACTCTGATTCAGTTTTCGCTTATATGTGTATATAAGACTTAACACGTATATAAGACTAAGCGCATTTTTTTCGTCTTTCGGGTATTGTTGATAGAATAGAAATTTTCTTCGAATCCAAAATTTGTTTATATACAACACCAAATCATCGTACGATCTTAAAAACAATATTTCCGAGCGCTTACTTCCGGCACTGGGCTTAACGAAGGGGGTCGTCCCTCGCGAGGAACAACCCGCTCCTCTTGTCAGCCATAGTAGTAACTCTTGGTGTTAAATCCCCTGGGGTTTTCAGTGCGCAAAATTGTATGGAGACTATCTGTCCCCACCATGTGATTGCCTAAGTCCACACGAATACCAGAGCTTGGTATATGATGTCCGGATGGCGGTGACAGAGGTATCCTGGCGTCGGTATAGTAGCGGTCACCATGTAAGCGTTCAGCTAATTGAGTCTCTGGCATTCTGAAAAACGATAATAAATAAGTTTACTTTGCCCAAGTCGAAATTTTGAATCTCTTTTAATTTTCTAAAATTTAAATTATCTAAGTTTATAGTTTCTAGAGTCTTTACGAGGACCTAGAGAGGTTTTACCATATTTCAAAATAGAAGATAAACATTGCTATCCTTAGAGCCTCATACATCCTCCTTAAAATTAATATTATTTAATATTAAGGGTGTTGGAGCAAAATTCTAATCTAAAAATTCGATTTCTTCAGTTTCCTCAACACATATTAAATTTGGAATTTTTTCCTTGTGTAAAATGAAAATATTCAATTTTGAAGATAAATTTAGAATTCTTCATTTTATGTAAAAAGTATCGAAATTAAATATTTTTTTCTCTCTGTACGCAGTCTTATATTTGAAAAAAGATTAACGCTACAGAGCGAAAAAATATTTATCTACAATTTTCGTTGAGTAAAGTGGAGAATGGAATTTTGAGATTAACACTCGGGTCCAACACCCTTAAGAGCTTCAAATAACAATTTTTCAAAATTTCAGACAACTATTAGGAAAAAGTATACCTGGCATCCTGCAGTGGAACTGGTATCGGTGTACTAAGATCGATATCTGCATCAATTTCTGAAATGTCATCAGCGAACCCATTGGGAGGAAGACTGTCGTTATTTGCATGAAATTTTGCATCTCTTCTTGCTTTGTGTCGACTGATGAGAAGACGACCAATTATTAATCCCAAAAATAGCAGAACACCAGCAGTTACTGACACAATGACGTAGAGGTAGAATTTTTCTTGATTTTCTGTCGGAGATAAATTTAAAAATAATTATTAGCATAATAGATTGATTTTAAAGTTTCGGTTATTAAGATTTTTTATTGAATTTTATTGAATTTTATTGAATAATAAATTTGTGTATACTTTTTTCTAGAAATTTATATAAAACCTTTGCTTATAATTCAAAAATTTGCTGAACACTGCATTGACTTTATATTATAAAGCTCAAACACTTATAATATTGTTCCGTGAATCGGATAATAACACAAAAATAATATTAGATATTATCTGAGCTAAAATCTAACATGCACTTCTGCACAAAATCTTACAAAAACTCATGAAACGACTTACGGACATGCATGTTTCTTAGGACCATTTCATTAATTATATGTCAAGATGCGGCACGCATAAAATTTATTAACCATATCAGCACTCAGGAAAAATTCATGGTTAAAAGTTTTATAATATGATAATGATCTAGGGGGGAAATAGGGGTGCAAACTGCCAACCCTATTCTAAATAGGTTGAAAGCGACTCGAGCCCCACCCCATCCCATTCTATACAATAAAAATATGTAGTTTAACTACTTTCTGGTGTAGTTCGTTTTTCACCAGAGAAGTAGTTTCTTCGTGATTTGACTCACTCATAAATTCAATATATACTCCTTAAATTATATTTCAAATTAATATGCAGACAGAGGTCGGAAATTTTGCAGACCGTGTCGGGTTTTTTTTATCAGGACTTGAAATTCTTAGCTTTTTGACATCAACCTTATCTATTTTAATTTAATAGACGTAGATAAAAATATTTTATAAAATATTAAATAAAATCTAAAATATTAAATAATATTAACTAAAAATATTCCTTGGATATAACAGTTTTCTCTTGGAAACAACAAGGGAGTTGAAGAACGTTCGCCGGCAAGGTAGGAGTTGAGTTTAATCGAATTTCAGTTGCTGGTACATTTATTACCCTGGAATACTTACTTGATATAAAAGAATAAGCGTTGATCCATTCATTGAGGTAACCAACAACTACCCGATCTTCCTCCGGTAAAGCGTAGATAACAGTTGTACAATTTGTTGGCGCAACATTACTAGGTTCGGGCTTAACATTACTTCCAATGTCGGCAATATCTCCCAACATCATTCCTGCAGAGGTACCTTCGCTTGGCAACTGCAACTTTTTCCGAGCTTTTCCGTTGTAATCAATTGAATTTAATTTATTCAACCGATCGATCACTATTACGCCAGAAAGAAGATCTCATCACTTCAAGTTAATTCCGATTTGAAAATACCACAGTACTATATATGTACATATGTACAAGACGTGCTGAATTCAAGCTATTTACATTTCATTTTTATCAAACTTTTTACCCACTTTCTTAGGAATTATGAATATATTAAACAATCAGAATACCATTAAATTCAAATTAAAATAATCATCACCGAATCTATTTCAAAGGCAGGTTTTACACTTGAAGTTGAAGTGGAAGAGTTGCAGAAATTGATTCATTTTACTTAAAATGGGGTTCTAACGAGGCCCTGGTCGGGATTTCTATTTGCAATAAAAATATCAGAATCTGGGAAGAACTCTCAAATATCTCAATTAAGTTTAATTGCAAATTTAAATGTAAAATCTGCCTGATTTGAAATGTATTCTGTATTTTATATAAATTATATTTATAAACTACTCTCTAAAACGGAATCAGTCAAATTCCACTGATTTTCAGTGACTCTTTTCTCACGATTTTAATCAGTGAAAATTCACTGAGAATCAGTCAAAAATCACTGAAATTTTCAGTCATTTTCACTAAACTACTAAAAATTTCAGTGACTTTTCACTGATTTCCAGTAGATTTTTCACTGATTAAAATCGTGAGAAAAGAGTCACTGCAACTCAGTGGTATTTGACTGGTAATCAGTTAAATTTGACTGATTCAAGTTTAGAGAGTAAAAACAAAATAAAATAAGTTCCATATTGAAACCCTTGCTTTGTTCTCATATTTAGACTTAGTAATTTAGTGGATGTTGGAAAATTTGTACCATGAATGGGAGTTAATTTATATTCTTTTATCAAAAATAATAGAAAAATATAAAGGGAGAGAGAAACTAATAACTGCAGTAAATACATAATAATGAATGTTATATAACTGTGTTCAATGATTTCTTGCCAACTGATTGTTAGTAAAGTAGAGTGCAATTAATAACTATTAATAAAGCATGCCAAGAGAACATGTATAATGAATAATGCGAGGATTGCGGCATATTGCTTAATTTGATTCGATTAATTTTCCCAATTGAAAAACGAAATCAACTGAAATATCATTTTATCATGAACAAAATGTATTTCAAGTCTTAAAGTTCAATAAACCTTTTTCGGTTAAACATTACGTATTCTCCTTCTAGTCGACAAATATGTACACAGCGGAGTACAAATTTCGTGAATGGAAGGAGCAATGAGCAACTTAAGATTGCATAGTACATATAGATAAAACACGTGATATGAGCTTTATACTGTATATAAACATCAAACTTTTATGAGTTTAAAAATAGGCATATAGACTGACATAGGTTTTATATTTATAAGACGATTTATTTATAAAACTCGCGTATGATATAAAAGTAAATTTTATTATAGTATAATAATTGGTTGAAATATGAAATTTCTTAATTCTACTCTATGGCGCCTTGGGGATTATTATAGTCCTCATGAGCAAGGACCTCTAATATTTTCCGGGAAATGGTAAGATTAAGATCATAAAAGTCAAGAGTTGCGATTATCTCTAAAGTATATTGAATCCCTTAATTATAAAATATGTAAACCTCATCCCAGAAGTTAATTCAGAACATGGTTGTTTTTTTTTTTTTGTAAAAGCACCACAGAAGGTGTTCTTTTCTGAAAAATTGTTTAGAGAAATGTTTTAGATTAACGATTTGATAGTTTATTAATTTCTGTTAGAAATATTCCGATTCTAAAGATGATTTTTTTCTGGTCAATATTATAGGGTAGATAATATATATTTCCCGTAAAAATGAGGCGGAAGTAAGATAAGATTCTCAGCGGGAGGTTCAAATTGAAGCCAATCAGATTGCTCTAATTTAAAATTGCGCCACTTCCGCCCCGCTTTTGTGGGAAAATGGTGACACATGATTGGTGGTTTCTGAACACCAATCACAGCTCGACCACTATTGTCCAAACTATCCCTGGAGACCCTATCCATGATCACAGCGGTAAATGCATGTCACGGCAGGGGAAAATTTCAAAGCTTAATTTGTACGCTCATCTTAATAAAAATCCTAATCCAAATAAAAATCAACGTAGTTATAAATTTATAGTCCTAATATGTACTTAAATTTATTGAAAAACTGCAACAAGTAATTTAAATAATTACAGAAATTAAACAAAGAATTACAAGGTATTAAATTTGAAAATTTTACAATTCTGAATTATTTTCCATACTTCTGAAGTCCCTTAAAACATTTTAAAGTAGAAAGATTTGAAATTGTCTATAGAATTCTTTGAATCTCTTTAGCAAAGCCAGTGCGAAAACGAGAAATCAATTTCGCCCAGAGTGCGCGGATCATAGTTGCTGGTTAGATTAAAAAAGTTTTTTTTAAAAAAAAACTGAAAAATTTGGTTCGAATGGGTTTAAAGATGTGGAGTATTATGGATATATTCGGAACATATTATATTCAGACATTCAGCTTTATATATTATATAGATTTAAAAAACTCACGTGATTCCTATTCTTGGAAACTTAATATGGATTTTAAAAATTATATTCTAAAATGTCGTGATATATCCAAACTGAAATTCGAAATAGAAAAATACACTTGGAGAGATCTTAACAATTACTTGTTTCAACCTGAGGTGATTCCGCGGTAACTACTGGTACCAAACATACGTGTACTATTTGCTAAACATAAGCATTGCACAATATGTGTGCCGAGCATGTATCTTAAAAGATAGATTGGAATGAAAACAAGGCTTTTCAAGCATATGTTCAGTTTGTCATTTTTATGTAAATATCATATTCGAATGTTTATACAAGACTGATCTTCGAAAATCCGACCCGGTTGGAATACATTTTTAAGGATGACAGAATAACTTGAAATATCCTTTAGGGTTCCTAAGGTTTTGACGAAGGTCTGGCTCAAGTGTGCGAAGCAGAAAAAAGTGTATATCAACTATTGGACATAGGAATCAAAAAATATTATTTATACTTTCCCAGTCTTCAGATTGCTACAATTTTAAATTCAAATTTGTCTTGACTAAAGTTACTTTGCGTGACGAAATAGCTTGACAGGTGGGTCGATATTTGACGAGTTGCGTGCGCATTTTTGTTGCTGAACAACTATATAAGTTCTCGCCCAACGTGAGATCTCGCTGTTTTCCTTTTAATCTTTTCCTAAGATCGCGATTCGTACACTAACTAAATTCATTTTATAACCGGCATAGCTTGTAGGTACTTCACTTAAAACACAATGCAACTCTAGCTAGTTGCTCCATTTTAATTTAAATTAAAGAGCAGTATTTAATTACAATATCCTTTTACTCTCCAAGTTAACACCACGTGGTCTGCATGAAAAGTGCCTTCATCTCCCTCCAAGTGATTTCATATATTACACTTGAGGGTGTTATAGCCGGAAAGGTTTTGACTAAAAATTCCACGTCACAATCCAAACAAAAACCACTTTGTACTCTGCATAATATAAAGCCATTAATAATATAAAGTCATTATTAATATAAAGTCATTATTAATATAAAGTTTCACCAATCATTAGTCAATTTTAACTAATAGCCAATCAAATTTAACGAATTCATATTTGAAGGTTCCATTGTCAGCCAATAAACACCCAAGAGCAAAAGTTGACTGAAAGTGCTTGCTTAATTGTATATCCAAGCTGCAAATTTCCCCCTGGAATTATAGTTCCGTTAATTGAGTAAAACACTCTTTCAGTGTAGTAATTTCCGCAGCAAAGTCACGGACAACAGAACAACCTCGTATATATTTATTCAACGAATCGAGCTTGCTACTCCTGTTAAGGTAATTTACATAAAGCACGAACACGTTCAATTAATTTTCTGCGTAATCTGAGAGGATTTGATGGACCATACACATATGATAAAACTTATACATATACGTATTTTAATCAGATCTACATAATATTGAAGTAATTGTATCAGGAATATCATTTTGTATTATTATCAAGCTAGTATTTAAATAGTTAAAGGTATATATAAAATTAGCTTTTTTGGCTTGAATAAAAAGCTGCATAATCAGAGGAAAAATCTCTTAGGACATCTCTCCACGGTTATGAAAAAGAGTTTCTCGCCTTTGGAAGAGTGAGCTAATCTATTCAGGGTAATTCCCCGCGTGGAAGAATTTTGAAATAGTTTTAAGTGGGAATTAATTCTAGTGCCTCTAATCTAGGCGATCTAACTAGGGCCATATTAGGGCCACATTTAGAGTCTCCTAGGCGAGAAATGTCAAATCTCTCCAAACGAGAATTAGAGTCCCTTGTCTTTGTCTCAAAACTTGGCAAGT
This sequence comes from Synergus japonicus, assembly GCA_900474275.1. Lineage (NCBI taxonomy): Eukaryota > Metazoa > Arthropoda > Insecta > Hymenoptera > Cynipidae > Synergus > Synergus japonicus. Next base: position 108,153 of record UCOH01009949.1, read on the forward strand.
CTCTCCGGAGAATTTATTCCTAGCCATTAATTAATGTCCGGAAACGTGAGGTATGAGTGGTCAAGTCACCTGGGCATAAGCAAAGCACTGATTGAGGGTACAAATAGAGAAAGTGTGAGAGCATGTGGTCTATTTGTCCTACATTTTCTGAGTTACTTCTCTGAGGTTGAAATAGTAATTGTCCAGGGAATTATTGCAAGGGACTATTTCATGGCCGGAGAATTCTGCCCCGGGAAAGCTTGCTTGCCTTTCCCTCAAAAAGAGAAAACTCTATAATTCATGCTTAAGGAGAGATGTTGTTAGCAAGCTTTATTATCCATTTTCATTCATGACAATAACATAATTGTATTTTCTAAGAATATAGTATAATCTTCGGCTAATTTCCCTTATATATGTAGTATCCGAAAAGCTTCTTTTAAGAATTGGAAAACGAGAAAAGCGTATTAGTTCGGATAAATCAAGCAGAACTATTCTTTTCAACTTCGTTCGGAATGCAATTAGCACTTTCTCTTGATTATATTCGTTTAATTACAGAAAAGTGGGATTCTGAGTAGCTGAAATATTGTCGCCAAACGGTTGAACTGCTTGATCGAGCAGAATAAAAGATCCTTTTTCGATTCTAACGAATAAGCGAACCTGCCAATATTCATGTGCCTGATTACTCCGACCACAGAAATAATTCAAGGGATTTCTTAATTAAAAACGTTCACCGTTTTCAAAGCGTATAATAGTTGCAACCACAAGGAGAATATTGACAGTGGCTGAGCCAAGACAGTTCATTATTCTGTTTTGTCTATTAATTCCTCCTTATCGGACTTACAAATTATATAATTCACCTTGGTTTATCAAAAGAAGACTGTATTCTTCAAAGAAAAAGCAGCAATTCTTACCTTTCACTAATTTAAAGTTTTGTATGAAAATCTTTTATTGTATGTCCCTCTTTTATTCTATCCCCCCTTCTCTTTTCCTCAACCAACACCGTTTCTAAGATTCTAATGCATAAGGAAATCCAATAAAATTAAAAAGAACTTGAAATAAAAAAAAATTGCATTCGCAACTTTCAACTGTAAACACTTATGTGTTTGTCTTTGCGCTAAGAGGATGCAATTTTGTAGAAACGTAGCTTTTATTCACGCGAAGTTTGAATACAAACTGCCAATTTCCATGCTCCCAAAGGTAACTAGAACACGTACTATATCGAATTTGTTATTCGCGAGAAAAGAGTGTATCGATTTTTTTTATTCAAGAAAACTAAAAAATTCTTCTAAGAATTTTTACTCAACCAAGTTTTCTCAATGCCGCAAGAAGAACCACGGTAAGGAACATGTATTTACATATACATGTGTATCTTGAAGTGAAATGCAGAAAAAAATACAAGTTCTTTAATTTCTCTACTGGTAACCTTTTTTACACGTAATATAACAGAAGAAAGTAGCTTCAGAGTCAATTAGATTCCTTAATGAGATTCTAACAAAAATAAAGTAGCTAATTTTACAGAACAACAAGCTCACATTGGAATCAATTGTTGATAGCTGAATACAACTTTTAATTAAGCCGAATGGAATCATAAGAAGTTTTTAGTGCGTCTAGAAGGAATAAGGAACCATTGTCGCATATGTCGTTTTTAAAGATTAAGTAGGGCACAACTGGTAACTCTGAACACTTTGTCTTGAGCGCGACATACGGAGAGTATAATTTACATATGAGGCAGATGCTCTAAAGCACTTGAATGATTACTCAACAGAGTTAGAAGCGTGTAAATTTAATGATCAATATAAAGTTCCAATATTCGTATTCAAGAAGAGACAATGTATCAACAGTATATATATATATATATATATACAGTATATAGGTATATACATATATAATGAAGTGAAAAAGATAGGGAAATACTATATATATACTTTTAATTTGGAAGCTCAGTTCCGTCTCTGTACTTCTATCTTATTGAAACTTCAGGATTGACAAGAATAGGGTAGAGGAGGGAATTGTAAACTACATTAGTCGTTCTCGTGAATCTGGAAACTTAACTAGCAAACAAACTTCGAATGTCGAAGGATATAACGAATTCGAACGAACCGCAGGTAAAGCATGGGTACCGTTTCCTATAATTACATGAGTTTTGAATTTGAAGCCACCTGAACTCTTTAATTTAGCCCCTATAGCAGTGCACATATTCAGCCAAAACCTGATCACCTCCCTCGACAATGAGGCATAATTTTCCCTATTCACCTACTCGTTACCGTGAATCAAACTCGAAGCGACGCTTCACGTCACTTTCATGTGCACACAGCACTCTAATGTGTAATTTTACAAGCTTCTTCCATCAGTCAAGCTATATTTCAGTTAATATACAGCATGAACTGTAACATTGAAGACTAAGTTATTTAAATTCTAATCTATACTTGATTGAACTCTCAACGTGAAATAAATGATAAATATGAAAGCGTAAACATTTTTGCGGGTGGAACTTAATTTTTGGTGGACTTTTCAAATATTGTGTATTCTGAAAAGCTAAAACTTGAAGAATTTGACAACAATTGAACCTTAGAGCAGATCCTACATAGAACTAGACAATGCCAGCATTCGAGAGACGACAGTACTATAAAAAACGTGGGAAAAATGGTCAAGAGAAAAAACAAATGGCCTAAAAACGCATGAAACTTTCATAGTTTTTTAAATCGTAAAAAATTTCTCTTTGCGTTTCTACAATTTTGTTATAGCTATGGATAGGACTACAGAAAAAACTAAAATAAAAGCATCCTCGCATTTTGTGGTAAAACACTATAGTAACTAGAAATGTTCATATTTCCAATTTACAAAGGCTAACCGCACGAAAAACGAGATTATACTAGATCTGCATTTAAAGCGAAGAATATTGAAAATATGGCCAGGAAGGGAAATATATTATGTCTTTTTATAAGTAACTTCCTTGCAAAAATATCCACTATCGGCCAAAGGATTAAATTACGTGTCATTGGCTTTTTTTTAGCACAAGAGGGGATTACAAAGTATCCCTTTACATTTTTAAACATTAAGGAAAATGTTGCTACAATTAAAGCATATAAAAAAGTTCCAGATCGCCAGAAGTAAATAAGGCGAATTTTCGTTGAAAGAGTAATTTACATTTAGCATTTTGAGAAAAGTATACTAACGACCCATTTCTTTCCTTTCATAGTTTCATCTATCTACTTCTTTCCCTAAGTGGAAAAATCGTAAAAGTCGGGTAGAAAGCAGAGAATAGAGGTGATCAACAAGTTCAAACCCGCAATTACCTAACATTAAGGTGTTCATTCATATCGTCTTACGAGGAGAACAAACAAGCTTTTTCTCCTGCTGGGTAATAAAAGTAACTTCGAGATGAGATCTACTCATTTTGAAGTCCTAGAGAAAATGTATAAAAGCTTGCATTACTAACTTCATTAGTAACTGCATTAATCTCTTAAACTGAATTATTTAGTAAAAATTTGACTAATTGCATCAGTAGCCTTATATTTAATTATACTGAATTATTAATTTCTGCACTTCCTACCAAATGAAATAGTAAGACACCTATTACCAAAGTAAATTACATAGTAAGAACAATTTATAGTAAACGACTTCGCACTATTTGAATTACTAATATTAATTAGTAAGATTTAACTATATAATTCATATTGAGAGAGCAACACAATTTTTTAAATATAATTTGTGTACTTTTAATTCACGTTAATATATTTTTTTATGGCAGAGTGAAATGGATTAGAGAAATATGTACTATCCATCTTTTCCTTTTCCCGATATTCTCTTACGGGAAATTCGGTAATACTTTATGTTTTTTTATATGATTTTGGTGAATGGGGAAATTAAATTAAATTTTGCTATAGCGTGCTCCTCACTTTTTCAATTCATCTTTTTATTTTATTCTACTCTCGATCTAGAACTCAATACAAGAAGCTCCCTTCAAATTCAATGAATAAATTTTAACACGATTTATACTCTTCTTTTCCTTAGCCTTGAAACTGAATACGAGTTAATAAATTTCCCTTACAAGCAGCTTCGGTTAAATTTCCGCGGTTTTTCGGTAAAGTTATATAAAGCTTACATGCTTTTCGCAAAATTTATATGTACCCAATAATTAGTGAGGTAGTATAAATAAACAATTATTATTTATTTATGTGTCACTACCAATTGGATGAGGAAAAAAATTGTCCAATGTATTGTTAAAGGCTCTTAAAAGGAGTCTAAGCTTATTTATAAATGTTACAAAAAAATGCATGCTTTTAACGAAAAATAGGTTCTTTCTACAAAAACGATTTCTCGATCTTCATACAGCTACTGTATATATGTATAATGTTATATGTATGTTTTCAAGCTGCATTTGCAAAAACTAAAATACTAGTGTATCTACTGACTATTTAATCTTGCAGCTTTTAGGTAAGAAGCCGTATTGCGTCCTCTTTACTGCTGCGATAAGAATGGAGGAAGTTTTAAAGGCGCACCAACTTTTCAAAAAGGTGCTTAACGTTCTTTTGCTTCGAGGACATAAGGATCCACATACGACGTGCTTTATGACTCTTAAAGAGTTTTACATGCTGTACATTCACTTCGGGTCTTAACACTCTGCGAAGTGCATGTTTGCATTTATATACACAAATACATAGTCGAGAGGTAAACATAACTTCTTGAATCCCCTCGAGACTAGAACTACTAACAATAAATAATAATCCTAGTTGGTAGATTTATCACAAATAAAAACTCTATTTGCAACCACTTGCAATAATTTGAAATCGCATTCGAACTTTCCGATTCTGTGATTCTTTTTGTTTCTTTTTTGTCCTCGGAAAAAGGACAGGTCGCATGCATTCAAATGTTGCCAAAATCGTTCAAGGTTTTGATACATGAATTATCAAATTCAAAAATTTTATCTAGAATGACTATGAGGATTGACTGAAGCGAGAGAAGAGAAAAACAAGAATCATATAAGCATTCATGCGTAAAATCTGGTGATAAAAAACATGCCAACATTGCCAACGAGATGAACATCACGAATTAAAAAGGAAAGATATGATTTTGAACTTACCCTCGCTATTAATTCTTGCTCGAGGAGGTGTTGAACTCACAGTAGGCAAATTCCGCGAAACGTTGTCTCGAGGTTGAGGTTGCGGCCCTTCTAAGTTGGGACTGGGACTAAATTCCGCTCGAAAATCAGCTCGATCGAATCCTTCATCAAATTGATGCAGGACATTTAGCTCGTCAGGCTCAAGTTCACCTTCGAATTGTTCTCGTAAGACTATCCGTGGTACTGAAATAATAGTTTTTAAATAAAAAGTGTACATGAAATAAAGTAATTAATAAATCGTTGAAGGACATACATAATGATAATGATAAATCTAAAATTTGACGTTCAAAATGTGTGATAATAGCTACTTTATCCGCAAAGCAAAATGCCAATAAATTAATGGAAGGGAATACTCGGTGTTCTGCTTGCGAGGAATGCAGCTTCCATATACTATTACTATAATAAGTCTGTGAAATTAGTCGACAAATTTCTCGTCAAGTAATAACTAAAGTAGCTTCATCAACGTCACGAATGCTTCTTGCGGTACTGTGTTATGTCTTTGTCATCTAATGAAAACAGTCACCAATATATCTATATGAATATTCGTCTAAGATTCTAAGAATCAGGAAACAGAATAATGCAATTATGAGTTTCAAACACAATAATTAAGTTTCTGCCTTACTTTACTCTATTAAATTTGCATGAAACCAAACTAAAGATTATTTTTGTCATGCTAAATTTCATAGAATGTCATCATTATTATTGTCAACCATTTATGTTTATAATAATTTTAAAAAATCTTATGTTGAAATATCTTAATCTTCAATACTTTGAGTTTAGTCACAAAACCAATGGTGCCATAAAAACTGTGAAGTTTTGTGAAACCTCTTGAAATCTGTTTGAAAAAACTACTTTTACTTTTACTTAAATTCAGTATAAATAATGGAAGTTATAAAATACATTATCTGCGAAATGCCGAGTGCAGTCGATAATTTCTTATATTGAATGCACAGGGTGATATGTTCTTTATTTAATGGGTTATTAATGCCGTCTACTGTCTCTGCAGATTTATTGAACTTTTCTGCAGTTACATCACAAAGGGATCGTTTATAAGCGGATGAGAGCAGTACAGTGCACATTTAATTGGTGGTATATCACTTATATCCATAAACTTTGCGCTTGTATAGAAGCCCACTCGCCGCTGTGGAGATAATTTAAATGAGTAGGCTCAGTAAAAAAAACTATATGTAGCTTCCACTCAAAAAAATATTTTGTACAACAAAATATGTTTTGTTGGCTGAAATAAATTTTTATTAGTTCGACAAAACGATTTGTTCATTAACGATTTGGTTTAACAAAACGTTTTCTTGACCCAAGAATAATTTGGTTGAGCCAACAAAAAAATGTTGTTGCACAAATATCAACAAAATTATTTTGTTGTCCGAACCAAACCTTTTTTTCAGTGTCCGCTGAATCTAATTGAAAAAACCGATCATATAAATTTTCAAAAATGCCACCTTGAGAAAATAAGAAACGGAAGAATAAGAGCAAATTCAACGAAAGAAATGTAACGATAAATCAACTATTTCCCAATCTCTTAGGGAATTATATATCTATAGATTTTTAATAAAAAATTATTGAATATATCCCGAGAGAATTGTCGGAATCTTCGAGTAGGATTTGTAACTGTTTTAAGGCACTTGAGAATTTCTACCAGATTGATCTTGGAAACTCGTCTAATTTCATTGAAAGTTTAGCATTGGTATAAAATAAAATTTCCGCAGAATAATCTCATTATATCAAGTGGAAGACTTTTCTCCGTTTCATTATAAATATATATAATGATGCTACTAATTGAGGCTAATGAGTATAACTTAAAAGAATGTCGAAGTTAAATTTACGATTGAAAATGCTAATCCACATGGATTTTTTCACCTGGGAATAGATATCTAACATATTCATCGAGTAGTAGAATAATGTTGTATAATGTGGAATAACGTTTGTAGTGAGTATGTATGTACTCTCGATCTGGTGAACAACACAAATATCTCGACATAAACTTATATAAAATCCCTAGAGAAAAGGTTTGCACCGACGTAGATGCAAACAGACTGCAAATTTTCGAACAAATTAGAGCTAGTGGAAACATCAAAAGCTCTCTATTGCTACTGCTCACGTTGGCTTAAAAACCAGAGACTGTATATCTGTTCCCTTTCTCTCATTTTAGGCGAATGGAAAAGGCAATACTGAAACATAACAAAGTTCAATAACAGAGGAAAAAATCCAGTTTACATTTACTTCAAACGATTATTATGGTTTCTAACACAATGTGTACGCAGGTATATTTTTTTATTAAAAAAAAAAAAAAAAATGTAAAGACCTAGTTCTTTTATTATTGATTTATATTTTTTTTGTATTTTACGTCAACAGTAGTTCACAGGTACTCTATATGCCTATGTAACTACTGGGAGGGAAAAATTCTTTGAAGCTTGGCTTACGAAGCAAAATTTACTTGACCATAAAAAATGCACCCATACCATACAAAGGAAAACTTTTTTAAGGTAATATGGTCTATAACTTGGATAAAGTTTCGAAAGCGAGTTACCTCCGATTTTGTTCAACCTACGTATTTCGTCGTTTTTTTATTTTTTCCCACTTTATCTCGATAAGCACAGGGCATTTAAGAGTTTTCCACAAAAACATCGGATAAAAATAGGGAGCTGCCATCATTTTTCGTACTTAATTATGTATGAAATTAGAAAATGTGTTTATATTTATACACTGGAAAATTAATTAATATGTATATTGTGTTGATGAACACAGACCCATTTCTTCATAAAAATTATAATTTATTAAACTACATTTTATGATTATAGTTAGAAGGATATTTCTCCTCGTTGAGAAATATAGTCGTGTACTCTAATAATACATTTCCTAATGAAGAAAAATATCTCGATGGCGAAAATAAGATTTGTAAATCCAATCACGCGTTTCATCCCTGATAAAATCAATACATTGGCCGAGAAATAAGTAGGTTCTACAGTTCTAGTTTTCAGGACGAATTTTATAAGTCGAGGGCATGTTGCCAAGCCATAAGACACTGAAAGATAGCTGAATAAGATGAAAATGTAGCAAAGGATAGATGTTAGCACGTTTCAATTGGAATCATTATTGCTTTAAGAGAACAGGTGAGAAGTTGAAATATCACAATATAGATAAACTGAATGAACATAGATTCTGAAAAGCCAATTAAAAATAGATAAATTTTAATCGGTTATGAAGATAAACAATAGACTGCCTTAAAATTGTACACCAGAGTATTCAACTCATTAATATAATTTTGAATATAATCTGATCTATGTAATTACATCTAGTTTTCATGTATTGGATATAATAATTACTACCCATCGCGAGGAGTTTCCTGAATTAATATTAATCACGTTACCAATTCCACATTTTCCATTAAAAATAATCGATTAAATCTCCCAAAGGATTCAAGCTGAGAAAATCACCAAATAGTAGAATTTATGAAATGCATCATCAGTATTATTACCTTAATGCTATTTATTTTAATGCTATTTATTCTAATTCTATTTATTCTTAATGTATTTGAAGTTTATGTCAACGACTGTATTTAATTATTTTTCGATTTTATGAGTACAATATATCACGTCGCGAACGCAAACATCAAAGTTGGTCATTTCGCAAGATCGAATGCTTGGCAGAAGGTAGGTCTATAAAGTTTCCCATGGCGCCATGGAAGGGATTTGTACTGGCATGAGAAGGGCATGGAGAGGCAATAATTGTTCCCCAAAGTGCCATCAACGGAAATGTACTGCGGACCTTGGCAACTAGACTGTGTCTAAATTTCGCACCAGGAGTCGTCAAAGCTCGTATTTATCAAACTCTAATCAAGCGACCCCTGTCCGTATAAAAAACACCACTATTTTTAGAGATATTTTTTCACGGTATTTAAAAACCTTGTTATCAGTGTAGAATTTAATGGACGTTTCGCCAACCAAGCTTTTATAATGAAAAAAGTAATATTCAACTTTCTAGTATTCTACACATGTGATAAAAAGATATTTCAAAAAAGTAGCATTCACTTACAAGGGAGCTATTTCAGAATTCAAAGATAATCAGATAAGATAATTTTCTTCTAATTCTTCTAATATGTCTTGTCAATTTATCCTTTATCACTCACTTACGTTGTTTAATCATTTCTCATATTTAACGAGTTTGTGATCAGGTCGAGAGCCAACAGTACATATGTGCAACATTGAGAGTACAGCTATATGCATGCTCTCATAGCTGATGGTCAACGACGAGTTCCAAATGTACGAATGACCGAGCAACAATCAAGCAAACTAATGCCAAACGACAGGAGAATTCTCCACGCTAACATGCACACATTCCTAATTTTGCCCAGAAATGCGAATACGGACCTTCAATCAATTCGAAATCATCGAATGAACATACCTGATGATTCAAGCGAACCATCAACCAAAACTGGTTTATGCGAGATTCAATCACTCACATGGAAAAAAGTGTATATATATATTTTATATTGTATATGCGGATTTCTGTGATCAACTTTAACTGCCACGATAGATTCCTGTTTTCCAATTTACAGAACATCATTCTTCTCATGCAAATCACTTTATATTACTATATGTTGCCAATTGTTTGTTTTTATTCATGAGACTGCTCTAGATTTAGAAAAAAGTTTGTATGAATCAAACAAACGTATCATTGATATAGGGTCAAAGAAAAAATTTGTTTGAATTAAAAAAAATTTGTTTGATTCAAAGAAATTTTCTTTAATATGATGAAATCAATTTTTTTGAATTAAAGAAAATTTCTTTGAATCAAACAACTTTTTTCTGAGTATATATATAATAGTAGTAGAGAAAGAACTTGTTCCGTTTTCTGATTATTTAAAATTATCTACTGATAAAGCGACGAATAACTAAATATAGAGCCTGGATGTATAATTTTATTATTTATAACATTACACAGGCGATGGTAACTTATTGGCCTGACCCATATGTGCCTCCTCTTAAACGGCCCAGCTCGCGGGTGTCCGCCAGCTGCTCTATTCGCGAGAACGCGGGATTACGATATCGATTTTGCAGTTTCGCGATGCCTCGAACACACAAGTGGCAAAGTGCGAACGGAGTTGGATCCTCTTTGACAAATGGTTTCACAAATTTATTGGCGGTGCGACGTCAGCGACAAAAGTCGACGCCAAGCTTCGACGAATCGTTTTTTTCATTATCGCATTGGAAAATTTGATGGAAAACGATATTTCTGTCGATATACTTTCCAGATCTCGATTACTCCTTAGGTGATCGTAAACCTTCTATAAGTCGCTATGTCGATTTTTCAAATGATATATTTAACCAGTAGGGACGTTAAGGGTCATCGATTGTATCATAAAAGTAGGAGTCTGAAATTGTTCGACTCGCATTTACCTATTGCTTTATCCATAAAAAACAAAGTGTCATTTCTGTACTCGGATGTCAGTGTAAAATTTATCTGTAACAAAAATTACCTAACACCTCCCCAGCGATTGTTTCCAATTGAAATTCAATCCGTAAGTCTTTTCAAAGTTCAATCATTACTTTCTTTAAGTAAATAATTATATCTATATACCATTTGTCTTTTTGATTTTCAGAGAGACCTAGGAAACATTTTCTTGGGTTGGTGGTAGGTAATATGCATATCAATCGTGCAGTCACGTTTGACACCAGCCTGCACTGCTTTGCATCCTAATTTGCATGCAGACATTTCGAAAATGTCCTCTATCTATTGTCAGTATGGCTGAAATATTATATTCATTCAAAAGTACTTCGGGTTAAAATGAAAAAACATTGTCAGAAGAATAAAAGTTTCAGGTGTCAAAAATTACGCCCAGGAGTTGCAAATTTATTCTGCATATTTTAAGTAAGATGGAAGTTATCTTCATTATTTCTCGATTGCAGAATAAGAAAGTTAATTAAACCTTGACGCTGAAGGGACTTAATTGAGGAATTAAAATATTCAAGAAAATTATACTGACATTACACTATGTCAACATTTAAAAACTTTCCTTTAATTAGAAAGTATATTTTTAACGTATGGTTTTTAATTATATAAGGATTTATTTCCACGATAAAAATTGATAACAGTTGGATTAACTGATGGAAAATTTTAGCAGTATTCGCGACTTTTCAATATTTCAAAAACATAAACATGGATAACTGAAGGATTTTCAAAGTAAGTTGAAATTTATTGATGCCCGATATCCGTGTCCAAATTTTACAACTTTACAGACTTATATAGCGGAAGTTATGAGGACTCTATAGCGGTTTAAAATCCATTTGCACAGTCGTCATTTATGTAGCACAGAGCGTGAAAATCGTAGTACCCTGTCTTCCATTTTCCGGATTTAAATTTCAATCATACAGTAGTGCACTTGTGATCAATTTCTTACGTCACGTATTATATTTATTTTACACTTTAGCATACAGAAAATTACGTGAATAATTTTTTACTGGTCATTAAAGCCCATCATCAATATTTTGTGATTTGAATTATAATATACGTGATTACGCATTTTAAATTACGTGCTGTTCATTCATGTGCATGCTCTCTAGAAAATCACCCTTCTTTCTATGTAGGTTAGTGATAATGTGAAAGGGTCGTTAATACGTACTTTTTCTACTTTGTAAACAAATCAACGAGTGATCTTCGAGCAGAAAAAGGTCTTTCGCCTGTTAGGTTCAGCAGCTAATTTAATTTATATATTTATGAAGACAATATTGTCAGAAGAGTTAAACTGATCATTTTATCTCTTTGATCATATATGAAAAAAAAAACATAAAAAAATAACATCAGAAATTATCTGAGAAATTAATTGGGGTAATGGAAGCTTTGTAAGATTTTTTGGAGGTCTTTGAAGATAAATGGCAAAAAGTTGGTTGTCGGGGTGAGTTAGCCTCCCCTATTTTTGGTGTGAAGGAAAAAATCTTTCTCCACAAGTTACAATGTGGGTCAAAGATAAACAGAACTTTTAAATAATTTTTCCCGCAAGAAAGTCCAAATCATCCAATTCTCACTCTTAAGCAAAATAATGCGAATTCTTCTATAAATTCGTAAAGCAGATTCTTATCGTGCTGATGGTGACTAATGTTAACACCTTCTTTAAATATTTAAATTGTCTTTTTCCTTTCGTGTTTGTATAAATACAATAGCTAATCCTCTAGAAGAAAACACAAATCTGTCCTCTTTCAAGAATTCAATTTTCACGTCAACAACAAAGAATTTATCGTTAAGGTCTCGCATGAATACAAAACTTTCACCTCCGACCAAATGCGTTTCTTTCTTTTTTTTTTTTATTTCGTGACCTGCCTCTCTCTTTCTTTCTCTATCTCTCCATCTATATTTTATTCTCTTATATTCTTGAATCTTGAATTCTTAGATTTGTCTCGTATACCGAGGCATTCATTCTAACATCAATCCTATATGTACCTATTTCCAAACGAGAAACGAGGAACCTTCTTTTCCTTTCTTTATCTTCAGTCGATTTTTCCCTTGAGGTTATAGAACATGTGAGAAATGTGTATTGTAACTGTACAATGTACATGTTCCGTACTTTGCATTGCATCGATCGAGATAAATTGAAAGAAGTGTAAATTTGATCGTATTTATAATACTTCAAACGTGAACGATTTCTTATTCTTCTATGTAACATGTAAACTCAAAAATGTAGCTTAATTTTATACATAGTCATCAAATAGGAGAAATTTACCTTGCGCATATGGAATACTAAAAAGATTCAAAGGGTCTGGACGCTTATTCAGAACTACATTTAGCTTTATATATGTATACAGATTTTATCCCAGGACCAGTTTCCTGCTCTTTTGTGGAGAAGATTATATCAAATGCCACATCGAATTAAAAAAAAATTAAAAATCTTTCTCTATATCTTTTTCGGGATTTTCGACAAAGACTTGATAAAAGACTGATGGAAGACTTACGGCTGGTGACGCATATCGAACAGAAACTTATTCTCGTGAAATATCAACTAATTTTGAGTACGTCAGTTAGAGATAGAGAAGAATTCCTCGGAGACAGGGAAGCTATATTTTTGATTATGTTTCCCCAAGCTCGGAGATATGACGTTTATATAGTTGCTGACTGCTCTATATCTACCCACTTAATTCGAAATTGTAGAGATTAGATCATTAAATGTAATAAACTATTTTCATAAATCCCACGCAGTCGTTGTGCAAAATGATACTCGTATTTGAATTCTAGAAAAGGTCTACCATCGGCAATTGGCATGCTATCTTGATCCTCGTTCGTGGGACCAGTTATAAAGGATATTCGAACGTTTGACGAGCTTTCTTAGAGCGACAAGTGCTTTCCACAAGGCTGAAGTGAGATTGGATTTTCCCTGTTTGCTGAAACGAATTCGTGATCGGATTGAACGAGTATTCGAGTTCGGAATGTCTATGTGTGAGCTATTCGTAAACGTCAAAAAATTGTTACCAAATGCAGCGGCCGCGCCGTTCCCGTAGCTGAGGTCTGGAAAATCAATTTTTCGACACTTGCCATGTGAGTGATACTTTTTAAAGATAAATTGTACGGAACCTAATTTGAAATGAAAATATTATTGAAATAGGAATCCTATATAAAGTAAAGTAGAATAACTTGTAGTAAAGTAGAAGAGATTCTCTATGAGATAGTTGGTAGGATAATTAATGATGAAAATTAATTTATTTCATAACCGCTAAAAGCCTCGACGAATAACATTTGTGCCGGGCCACGAAGATTCTTCGTAAGCGAAAAAAAGTTAATTTCAACAGAAGAGAAATTACGGTCGAGAGCTTTATTCACGTACTTAGCGTCGACGGTCGGAAAGTTTTTAAAATCTCTCTTCTTTCCTGTACTACTTACGTTACGATCCTATCTTCCTGCTCATCGTCAGTTTTCCTCCTCCCTCATTTGTATGATGAGCGAGTATTCTCGGCTTCAAAAGGGCAACGAACGACCGAGTTCACCGCTTCAAGCAATTAATAGCACAATGTGCTTTTATTGAAGTCTAATGTTTATTGGGATAACAGTCATCACTTTTTATTATAGTATTATAAAAGAAAAGTGTATTAAGGAAAGGTACAGCAGTCTACTTTTGGACATTCAAAATTATAAAACTAACTGGGTAGAAATTTCAGACGTTTAGTTCGACGTTTGATTTTTTTACATTTACTGGAATAAAAATAACATGTATTTCGCCACTTTTGTTTGATACTCTCAATCCATGAATAAATGTCAAAATGAAAGAGATCAAAAAAGTTCAACAGACATCAACCCAATTAAATTCTCTATGAAATCCCGGGCAAGCCCGGGTAAATTTCTGTCAAATGATTAAAAACAGACACTGTTTACCTAAGGTAGGTAAATAGACATAACAAATATAATATATATTATTAAATATATATGAAAACCAAAACTGGCACGTCATAGAAATATATTGAAAAATTTTACCACTCCGAATTGTGAAAATGAAGTGAATTTTTTAAATACATAACTTATCATCTTTTGGAGATTGGTTTACGACAGTCGTCCTTCACTGAGGATTGTTCGGTTCTGTGTTTAATGTTCGAATGGACTTTTGGACTATTGGAGGTGCTAATAGCCATTGTGTGAGAAAGCAGTGAATGAATAATACTCTGGGCACGGCATGAGCAATTCAGCAGAATTGAAAGGGCTCTCCAGTTTGTAGGTCTGTCTCAATCCATTCCCTCTTCTTTTATGAAGATCGAAATGAATTTGCGATAGTAAAATCTCGTTTTTGTGTTTGTCAGTTCAGCGAATAGCTAACTTTCCCGATTCGAGGTGTTATTTAGAGTTTCGAAGCTATAATTAGTGCAGAAAAAGCAAAGTTTTGTTCAATGGCTTCCTTATGCATTTCTAAATAGTATTGGCGATATTGATTTACAAAAAATATCACAGGACTCGATAGAACCTGGCATTCTATTCGGAGTTTTCACCAACGTTGATACAGGTGTAATTTGTTCATTTCTTTTCTTATCTAGGGTTTTAACAAAAGAACGTTGACCCGGAATAATCATCCTGTACACTCTCAAAGAGTAATTGGATCCGCATGAGCTACTTATTGTTAGTCGGATCAAAACCGCTGAGACTTGAGTAACCATAGAAAAAGACAACATTCAATTGCTGTTAAAATAAGATCTTGTCAGATTAGAAGCCGTTCCGCCTCTTGTGTAGTTATTTGCATAGAATAGATCAGATTTCACCCGTTTCTCGCTTCTGAAGAATTATATACTCGGTTAAATACTTTTTCAATTTGCTGGGAATATCTTTCACTCGATTTCGAGCTTATATGATGGCAACAGTTACGGAAAATATCTAAATATCTAAATATATATATATATATATTAATTAAGAAAACTTACCACAGGTGTAAACTACTTTTAGGTAGGTCCTGCTTTCCGGTTTACAAGAAACTCCAAATGTCGTACGGTTTGCTGTTATCGCACAACGTCTTTTTCCATGACATAACTGCATTACAATTTCATCAGCGAAGCTAGCAGAACAGTCTATGAAAGTAAAATTTAGAATGATTCACTGTAATTTCATTTCATGGGTTCAAGAAACAATAAAAAAGCTACTAGTATTTATTAATTTCCTCTCAGTCGAAATTCCAAATTAAAAATTGATTTTTAATATGGAATTATAAAATTTTCTGCTAGGGAAACGTCATGAAAAAAATATAGATTATGAGTTCAAAATACTTACTTTCATCTTTCATGCCATTGGGTTGCGGACACTGTAGTGACTCATACATTGTTCGTCCAAAAAAAGCATTCAAAATTACAACCCGTTGTCCGGGATGACAACTGAGGTTGACAACATCGTTCTCGCAAGCCACTTTGCTCCTAAATTCATCTGAAATCAAACGTAATTTCATTAATTCACATATTTAAATTAACATTTGAAGATTGCTCTCTAATTTAATTAAAAGAACATTTTTCAATCTCTAAATATTTTTAAAACAATATTTTTTTATAAGACTTATACTTTGTTTGCCTTGACTTTGCAGCATTGAATTTAATCCGAAACGAAATAGTTGGAACTTGGCCAACAAATTTGAAGAACTGACATTTTTAGAGAGCAACTAAACATAAGAACAAAATACGGTTCAAAAGTAGGTGTTATACACGAAGCAGTAACCACAAGTTTAATCTTACAAGTGAACTCGTCAAGAATGCTTATACTTAAGATAAAGTGTTATGTCTGACTTTATTGAGCCTGCAATTCACGACCGAAAGGGGATCTCCAAGTTTTCCCCATTCGGTCTACAAAATTCACAAAAATTATGATAGTTCCAGTGAAAAATATAAAGATGAAAGTTATTTTTCGAGCATGAGAGGAATGAAAATCCAATTTTCTTAAGTCATATACATATACTAGCAAAAATTTATACGGAGTTTCCCATGAGGATTTTAAGAGATTTCAGGGAATTTTAAGGACTTTTTGAAAGAATTAAAAAGAGTTTATGGATTTTCAAAAGATTTTATAAGATTACCGAGCATTTCAAATAATTTTAATGCGAATTCAAAGGGATTTCGAAGTATGTGTATTATGTATAAAAAATTTCAAAATATTGTATTAAGTATTAAGGGATTTAATTTTATTTGATAGAATTTCAAAGGAATTTGATTAGAGGTATGCCATTTTGTATATCACTTTCCAGACATGTGGAAAATCATGACAGAGTGAAGGACATTAGAGAAGGACAAAGCTCATTCAGATATTCGTGCGGTTTTCCAAGTATAATATATCATCGTGATGACGATTACATATATGCGTTTATGTCGGTTTATATCTGCCAAATTCATTTCAGGCGTCATCCACAAACTCATTTGTCAACAGCACATGTTACTTATTGTGCTCACAGGTACTTGTATAAATCTATATAAATATGAAAAGCTGCTCATTAACTGCGATATATTGATATCACGAAATTACATGTAATTATATTTTGAACTTTATACATCAGATTACACTAGTATTTTTAGAATTAATCATAAGCGCTGAATTAATATTTTATTAATGATGCAATTAATTCTCATTTCCAATTAAGTAATAATTAGCAAAAAATTGATAGATATGAGATCTAATTATTCCCATGATTTTCCCTACGATTTCAATATAATATCCGTTTTCAATCTTTAAATTAATATAATAATATAGTCCAACATTGGAAAGTGTTTCCTTTCCACCAGTGGTCTATAAACAAGAGGATGCTGAGCTCGAGACTAATTACATCCTCACTATCAGTAGTTCCCATAGCCTGGCTACGACAAAGTGAACAATTTCGAAGTATTACAGAAAGTATAATATTTCAAAACTACTACTTTGCTAGTAAAACTTGCAAAAAGTTCGTAATGTTCTTTTTCTTTAATGAAAGAACTTTTTGAACCACATATAAAAGAATATTACGATGATATTATTATCTGATATTATTTAATATAAAAGTATACGAATATATTAAATTATTATGTTATTAAATTATTAAAGCATATTTCTATTTTAGTTGAGTTTGTCATTGAATATATCCAACTCTGACATCAGGTACCCAATCCGAGGATATGATACATCTTTCAAGGAAAATATTCCCCGAGGGAAATTGTATGTTTCGGGTACCTAATTGTGCACCTGATGTAGAAACTACTTGGAACTGCTGTAGGTTTGATATTTTTGCCTCTACTGGTGACGCAGTATCGATTTTGAGAAATGTCAGGATTTGCTCGAAGCAACTTCGGACGAGACCAAAATATGTCCAATTATATTAAAATATTTTTATTGAAAATAGAAACCCCAGATAGCGCCTTGTCAGAATTTCATTTTTGAACAAATTTATGATGCCGTGAAAAATTTGGTTTCAATATGTTCAAGGGTGTAACGTCTATTCGGAAAACATACATAAACATTCAGATTCAGATTTATATATGATTAGATACTTACCAGGACGGCACTTGTAGGCTACTTCAATATATTTCGGCAATCCTGGACATGGATCCCCTTGGAACGTGTTTGGACTTGTGTTGAATTTGCATTGGCGCTTCTTGTGACAGACCTCCACCACCGTCTGCAACAGTGAGTACTACCACGTCATTCAGACTACCCGCTCACTTTCTTATTTTTTAAGATATCTACAATCTACGTAAATAAACTATAAAAAATAAATTAAATAAATATACTAAATAAACTTCTCCGACACTGTAAATAATTACAATAATGAATATTTGATTAAATATACGAATATCTTATTTAAAAAGCGCGTTTTTCTCAATCGTTCGTGCTTATGATAATTTTTAATTAATTTAATTTTAAGGATGTAAAATGAGTTCAAGATCATTTCAAAATATTTTAAGAGTATTTCAAGTAATTCCACAGGACTTAAAACTTAAAACCTCTTGAAATCCTTTAAAGAAACACCGACAAGTAGTAACGCTCCGACTGTGGTAAGACATACATGATGGCTGACTCGTGCGGCTGTCACTACTTGCGACTACATTTTTCAGGAGTACGACCAGAACGTGAGTAATAAAGCATACCTGACAATCTACTAGACTACTTTATTGAATAAAAAGGAAAGCTTCAGAAATTGAATTCCTTACAGTTTAATAACAAAATCTGTTTTAAAAACACTAAAAGTTCGATTTCTACATTTTAATTTTGTTGTTCTATAATATAGTCCTATATTGATCGCAAATTGCAAAGACATAATATTCCATACACATATATAGATCTCACTCTATTCATTTATAAAATATTCAAAGGCAACCTAAAATCTCGCATGAATTCAAATGTGATTTTCCGATACTTGTGGTTTATTTTATTCCGGAAAAAGTAACGAAGCTACTTGGATATTTTAATGATCTTGGTGTTCGCAGCAAGAAGAAAAGTCTTACTTTTGTGATAGCTTCACATTTCAGTGGATCTTGTTTTCATAATAATATACTTAAGTCCATCCTTCTTCATCAATTTAGCCTAATTTTTGCTTTCAAACATGAATTAACAGTATTAACACAAATTATACTGTTGGTACTTTGCCCAACAATTCTAAAGATACTGAATTCGGTTCAGTTGGTACGTGTCATTTTGTTATGAGTATGATTTTCTTACTGGTATGCATATTATATGTATATACCAGGCTTATCCTTTACGAGAGTGCGTTATAGTTTTACGAGTATCTCAAGTTTATCGTTCGTTCTACGAATTTGCAGATAGTACGCACGAGATCAATATTTGGAAACCAAGTCAAAGTATCTTTGAATGTTGACTGTAGTCTCAGTTTCTGAATTACCTTAAACGTTCAAAGTATCTCACGTACTAATCCGTTATAATTCTTGAATAAAAGATTTATAAGGATAAATTCTGAAAATGAAACTTTCTTTTAAAAATTCACTTGCATAATTTTTACACTACATTAGGTATGGGAATTCGTTAGAGAACTTAATCTCAGGCTTCCTTCTCCTTGTACGTGACCTTTAAGTATTCGGTTATCGATCCCTGTTCGACAAGAAGTTTATACTCTTTATAGAGAAATCCTTTGAGCTTCTACTGAAAAGGTGAGACCTTCCCGTTGGAATTTCATGCACATTTAAAGACCAGCAGATCTTAGAATCATCCAAGCGAAAAGCAAGATCCAATAGATATACGATTACTAAAATGTATTCGATTGAGATTTAAAGTCATCCCAGATTCCCAGACTTGATTGCCCAATATAATTAATCAATAACATTAATTACGTGAGAGCATACATAACTTTTAATTGAAATCTTTGCAATAGTTGCGCTCAAAATAATTATGCACTTAATTTCCCTTTGTTTAAAAGCAAAACTTCAAACTGTTTATGAACCCATTATAATTGAAATTTGTATTGTCAATCACGAAGTTTCTTCAATCTAAAGTCAAGATAAGTTACGTAACTATATATGACGTGTAGAGTATCACGTATTAATCTCTAGGAGAAATAAATTGAACCATACTTTACGTAAATGAGCCTTGAGCAGTAAAGAATTTAGATATCAATCTTAATTGCAGTTTTTTTACAAAGATAGTTTAATGTCAATTCTTCCTTCATTTCGCGGCATTAAAGTAATGAAATCTCAATTTTCAATCAAAAGATATTGCCCTGAGAAAATACTGTCTTGGACTTGATCTTGCCAATTTATCAGCATCGCGCGGAAGCTAAATATCGAATCGGAGTATGAAATCATGAAGACCCCACTAATTATTGGTCGTTAGCGATATTCCACGTTCTGAATTCAAAAAGACGTGACTTGAAGGTGGATTTTGGAAACATTGTGCGCAAAGTAATATATGTAGGTAAGACCTACCCGTAATACATCTAAAATTCAAAATTCAGAAGAATTTTTTCTGGCGCACAAGTTAAGAATTAATTAATTCATGGATACATTTTTCAGATTGAGAAAAGTAGCGGTAGTAGTTTATTTATTCTATATAAATATGAATCCGGGATAAAAGAATATCACTGATTAAGGAAGTATAGTAGTCAAATTAAATATTCGCTTGTTATCATATAATATAGGAAATAGCTTTATAATGTTCCGTGTAATGTACTTGGTTCATTTTATCTTGTATAAACGGAAGTCACGTAAATAGATACCAATGTACTTCGACAGTATCAAATGATTTACTTAGTATGCGCTCAGAAACGTGGAACATTCCGTGCGGTACGTTTTACCAGTAGTGCACAAGAGGAAGTAAATTGAAGAAAAAAGCTTGCACGCTGGAAATAAATCGTGAGTGCTACAACCAAGAATCGTATGCTAAGAAATCCGTTATCATGCTTCTCGACTCTTTGTCTTTCAACTCAACATATATCTTTATCTAAAAAAAATCAGAAATATCGAAGAGTCGTTTTTTGCACAAATCATTTTGATTTAAATTTTCAGGGAGAATTCACTAAAAGCGCTATGTTGAATGGATGATGCCAAGGCTACAAGTACTTATATTTTAAAGATCAGAACACGAAATCTTGAAATACCTTGGTAAATTACAGGGTCATCTGTTCACTTTATTCCTTTTTTATTTCAAAAAGCTCTTCACTTTATTCAGGCTCTTGAATCCACACGGTAAATTTTCGTGGAGTAAGTTATTGCTGCTTTCGAACGAAAGTAACACCTAATGCTCTAAAGTCTTCTGTCAAGTATTTCTTACACGCTTTACCTACATTTCACTTAACTCTCCGCTTCGAAAACTTGAGTTTTCTTTTAAAACTTGATCAGGAATTGAATAACAATTGTTATTTAAGTATTGTCAAGGGAAATCTTAGAAATGATAATGTAACCTGTAGAATGCAATACTTAATTAAAAAGGATTGTCTTTTTAGTGTAGTGAACGTATACACAGATGATGGATGCATTTTTTATTCTTTCACTAGTAGAAATGTTATGAGTTTTAGCACTCTCATGTGTTTGCTGTAGTAATAAAAAGAGTATTGTATTAATATAAAAACTGTAGGAAAAACTCAATCAAAATATTTCTTTCTTGAAGAAAAGAAACATATAGAATGGAATTTAATGGAAAGAGAGCGACTATAAAAGAAGAGGGATAAGAAGAAGAAAAAGCAAACTCCATAGATGGATACGATCAAGAAAATACAAAAAAGAACTCTATTCTCAGACACAATAGTACTTTACCGAACACAGAAGAACATAAAAATAATATGAAATCGATACACAGGTACATTATCAAATATTGCGGTACAATCATAGACTTATAAGTGCGTGAAGTTATAAATAAAAGTATAAAGAAAAGTAATAACCCATATAATTATTTTTATATTAGTTACTCTTAAGAAAATTGACTATAAATAATCCTTGTCTCACCAGTATATTTTTAGTCTTATAAGAGAGATTTTACGCATTTGATTAAATAATCGATTTCTGAACGGAGGTCACGTTAAAAATAATTACAATAGTAAACAAATAAGATGTCACAAACTTATTAATTCGAGATTGAAGCCTTTGATTCTAGGGCCAAGATATTTTTATAGTTAAAATACGTGATTCTGTTTGATAAAATTGACCCATATTTCATCCTTTATTTTTTTGCAAAAAGCTATTTCGTCATGTAAAATAAAATTTTAATTGATCAAAGACTTTTGACCATATACCTAATACAAAAAGTGCTTTTACGGAAAAAAAATCGGCTCCAATTTCTACCGACTGTAATCCAACCGATAAAGCAAGAAGAATTCCATTATACTATCTCTGGAATTTTCAGTGACCCTTTTCTGACCTATGTAGGATTTATATGGATTTATATAGATTTTTTATGGATTTATACGCCACTTTGCAAGACTAAAAGAGTGCCTAATTTCAATAGAAATTACACCTTCTACAGAATTAGAGGTCTAAAAAGGGGCTAAAATTTTTACTCGGGATGTCATTTAACAGAATGGCCACATGTCAGGGAAGTCAGGAAAATTTTATTTGTGGTCACTTTGATTAACATATTTTATAATGTAAGATTTAAAAAAATTATCATAAGCATATAAATTATTGACATGACAATTATTGACAAAATGGTGCACGAAATTCTAAGTATTCTAAAGATATGCGAGATTAGTTCACATAATTATAAAAAAATATATAATAACACGTACCTGGAGAGCATTGGGTAAAAGGCAGGTTTGATTTGATAACTGATTGTCATTAGCTTGTGGATCGGACGTGCTACATTTTCCCTCACCAAATGGACCAGCTCTTCCATACTGAGCCAATGAAATGACAATCTTTGTTCCAATTGGACATCTCAAAGTCATTGGTTTCTCATCGCAAGCTGCATGTTGATAAGTCTTCAGTGTGCCTGATAACAGGGCTAAATCATTAAAACAACAAAAACAGAAGAAAGGCGATACGGTAACAATAAATAAATAAATAAATAAATAAATAAAATTAACAATAAACAGTAGAAAAAAATGCCATAAGCAATCGGCAAATAAAGTAGATAGGCGAGGACAGCAAGTAGTAGTTAATAGGAAATTAGCATGTGTGTGTTTGTGTGTGATCGATGTTCATGATTCAAGTAATTAACGAGTGAGCATGGTTTGGTCCACATTGAATCGATCGATATTATATGCGAGGTGGGTATTAATGACAGAGATTACGAGTACATCAGCCAAATACACAATTATTTCGTTTGCATGTGGGATAATGATTTGTATGTTTCAAAGCCGGATTCGAAATAGTCAAATGGAATTAATTATGAGCAAAGACATTAGGAAAGATATCAAAGTAGAGAAAATTAAATATAATTTTGTATTCGAAAATAAATGTTGAATAATATAAATCAGATACCAGCACCATTGTTATCACCATTAGCAGAATCCATCACCAGAATTAAACCAAGACCATGATTGCGTGGCGAAGTAGCGTGACATCATTGATGATCCAAAGAAGGACATGAAAAAAGATAAAAAAAAATATTTTTCATTAGAATATTTTTAATATATTTCTACACTAAATCCTAAACATCCTAAAGCATTATTTTTTAATCCGATGTATTGGATGGAAGTTTTACACAATGAGGAAACAGATGCGGCAACTACCTTCACATCTTTCTAGATAGATTGCCAATTGTTTTTCCCGGTTTTTCCATTATGCAACGATTTCATCCATTATCGGATCAAAAAATGTGAAAGGAGAAAAAAGTTATCGAGAGATATTGCACAAAACTAATTTCAGTGATGAAAGAGATTTTAAATAATATAATTTTTTTACCAAAGATTGTCATTATATTGTTGCACTGTTCAAAATTTAAAGAAATATTGGTTTGACGAATATATAATACATAAATTAGTTAATTGTCTTAGATGTAACTGAAAGGTTCTCTTCTTTTTTCAAATACCCAAATATGCAAAATAATTTTTTTATCATGATTCTGTAATCTGTTTCCATTGTGATTTACCAGCACATTATGGTAATTCGTTATACACGATGCATACTGCAATGAACCTTGTTATTTATGGAGGCAAATAAAAAATTACTATAGACAAAAATCTAGACCTGTTTTATCAGCACACCCTTTTTTTACAAAGCGAGCGCATAATTTCGTATTATTTAAATCTGAATATTTTGATACATACAATTACTCTGCTTTTATACAGTATATTGTTGTGATTTTACAAACTCAGGTTCCTTTATTGTATTATGTTATGATCAAGTAAGATATATTGCAATATTTTGAACAAAACAACTATAATTTTCTTTTTTCATCCTTTCTTTTCGCGAAACAGTAAAGTATTGTGTTGTAGTAATTTTTTACCCGCTTCAAGGCACATTGCCTTAGTTATTGGTTCAACTTGGTTACAGAGTAAAGTGTAAACGCAGTTGCTAACGAGCGCCTAAATTAAGAAGGCTCCATTGAGTTTACACAATGGCTTTCGATAGAGTTCAGGCACAGACAAATGGCGATCGGAAACACTTTTATTTTCCTTTGTCTCCACCCTTTTCACGTTCATACACAGGACTTAAAATGTTGAGCTGAGTTAGCATTGACCCAGTAGCAAACGGTTTTATTTCAAACAAGTAAAGAAATAAAGTGAATTCCATTTTTTATCTTCGTTATAATTTATATACCCTTTTTCTCAATTGTAATGATTCTGAAAAGATTTCAAAAAATATCAATGAATTTCAAAACATTTGAAAATATTCTATCATAAATAAGATTTTTCGATTACACATATATCGAAAATAGATTCTCTCAATTTCGAAATCTGAAACCATATTCTATCTATACATATTGGTGGGATTTGTACTCGCTGCATATCAAAAAATAATTCCAAGATATTGTAACAAATTGAAAGGGATTTCAAGGAATTTTAAAAGAATTGAAAACAGTGCAAATTTTAAAAGGTATATCTGCAGTTGGATAAGTCTGTATCACTTTTTCGTATCTGAAATATAATTAAAATATCTTTTCTTTCCAGTTAATTTTATAACATTTATCACAGCGTATATTTATCAATGAATTTTATTTCAGATACGAAAAAGTGATAGGTGACTTATCCGAAGTGCAGATATGTCTTTAACCATATATACACAGCAGTATTGATAAAGTCGTGCGCATGACATGCTTTCAAAAAATTTCACATAGATGTTTACAATAAGGGAGATGCCAAGATTTATTTCGTGTAATTACATCTCGAATTACATGTTTTTCTAAAAGAATGCAGCAAGTTAAAGTTAAGTAAAGGACATTTGAAGCGTGTCTCGTTGAACATGGAGTTAATGAGATTTCTACTATGTTTTAAAATCTCTCTACCTTCAAGTTCATTTCTTAATGAGAAATCCGCGACAAAGAAACAGAGGCATCAGGACATGTTTTTATGTAATACGACTTTCTTGACCGCCGGTAGAGTAATTATCACAGATACATTTGATTTTTGTATCGGTAATACCGGTGTGTCATGTATGCACGAGCGTACGTGCCCTTTTTATTCACCGTTAGTGATCGAGGTAGATCGACAAGAAACGATCGTATGATCGGAGATCCGATACGTTGTTTGTCAAGACGAGTTTCCGCTCCATAGCCGATTGGTCTATTACATCTTCGACTCTGTAGCATTATTCGACTCACGTAGACTCCAAGGAATTCGTTAAAGCATAGAATCACCCACGAGAACCTTTTATGTCCACTTCAGTCCTTTTTCTGACCACAATGCTTTTCATGAATCGTCAACAGCTTCACATGTTACGATATCATAACATCATCGCGATCTGAAATGCAACTGCGATTTCTTACAGGTATACAGATCATCATATACAGACTGCTGTATAGATATGTATAACGCTTTGTTCTCAAGTTTATGAATATCCGAATGGCTCGGTCGTTACGAGCGTTACGATCGAATCTCAAACTGGCTCTGAGAAGTGGTTCCTTTGGATATTACGATAATTCTGCCGGAAATGCCAAGGATCTCGCGAGATAACCTTAATGGTGTTTTTCCTGTGGTATACTGTTTTATCGTTGCACCGAAACAGCATTTCTTTGCCAATTTTCTACTGAGACGACACGAGTGAGTCCCTTTATTCTGGCGGAGAAAGCACCGGCTGAAGATCCAAGAATGCAAGCATATAAGATTTGAAGTCCAACTCTATTATGATACAATGAAAATATTTTGCCTCACTGAAAATATTTCATATTATATTTCCCTGCGTTATGAAGATATGTTCAAAGATGTAAATAACAATAGTTGTAAAGTTGTTTCAGCCTCGATTTCAGCCTCAGACGCTCAAGTGTTTTATTTCACATTGAAAACTTTTTCCTTGCATTGTATAAAATGTATGCTAGGTCCTTATTTTATACTCTTGACTCTGTACAATAATGATCTTTAGATCATGTCGAAAAAATATATTTTAGACATTATATCATCTCTAAAAAATTTGCACTGAAAAATGGAAGGTTTCTTCCTTTAGAGGAACCGTGACTCGTAAGTAATGTTAATTTGCATTCTTATCGTAAAATATATATATAAACAGAAAAATTTCGAGCAAATTGGTATTCTCGTCTCATGTTAAGCCCTCTTATGGCACAGCAACAATTTTATCTGCTGTCAGATTCACCCCACCCAAGTCACATCATGAGGGTACGACATTCAACTCATATTATAATACTCCATGGATATGATATCTGGACTTATTATTTACATCACAGTATTTCATTCAACTTCACAAACTTGTCTGAAATATTCAAAATTTATGTAAATTCTACTCGCCATCAGAATAGTGAAACTTTTGATATGCAAAATTTATAATCCAAGGTTATCAATCATACGAATAATGTGGCAAATACACTAATTACTCGCGGTAATTTTGTGTTTGGTGTTTATATGTAGGTATACTAGTAAAAATTTTCCCGACATTGCAGCCGGGGATTTGAAGACATTTCTTTATGAAGAAATTTCATTCAATGAAAAATAAAGGGAAGTACTTTTACTCCATATAATGAACAGATGAGTGGCCTACAGTCAAAGCTCTTAAGTCAAGTAACCACACTAATAGCCTATGCAGAGTCGAGAAGCAGTCGCATTATTTATCCCAAGCTTAATCCCAGATTTAAGTGACCCCGGAACGAAAGCTTACCAGGAGCTTAATGTAATACGGATCCAATCGGCGCGGTGGCTAGACTGTATGTAACGATCAAGTGTGCACCACTTGTACAAGGCTGCATAAGTGCCATTATACGCGGATTTTCCTGAATATTAGACATGTAATTGAATCGTGTGGTTAAGGATTGAATTAAGTAATAATGGTAATGTCTCAATAAAATCAAACTTGTACCCGTAGAAAAGGTGGAAAGCGATTAGTGATAAAAACATCGTTCACAAGTATTTTCAAATTTATATTGATATACATGAACGACTTTAAAGCCACGGTAGTTTCTATCTTCTTCAAGATCCGATCACTGTCCTTTTCCATCGGAAACCGGAAACAGGAAGACGTGCAGCTCGACCTGCCATGAGGTGGCACACAAAGCTTCCTCTGAATCTCTAGCCGGACAACTAAAATCTGAAAGCCATGCCAACTTCACAGAACTTCTCTAGCTGTTGTACCTGCTGGTATATGTATCAAATATATGTAATACACGTATGAGAAGAAAAGTGTCAAATTCAGTTTCAGAAGAAAAAAAAAAACGATGCGATGCACTCAATCAGGAAACTTGATACAACTGCCAACTTTTCTGTTTCAACAATGTATCACAAAAAGAAAGATCATGGAGTAGAGAAAAAAAAGATGGCTGTAAACACATGAGTGTGTTCACTTTTTACATTCTCATCACGTGTTGGGATCTCTAGGAACCAAAAAGGATATTTTCTCAATTGTCAGATTCGACAACTACCAGAAAAACTTTCAGATAGGATTAAGGAGTGAGAGGATTTTTTTTGTTCTAAAATGAGGGTCAAGTTCATTTTAATATTCAAAAATATTGACTGCATGCTGCGTGATATTGAAATTAAAAATCAATCAATTATTTAAAAATATATTGACATTTGTAATGTTAACTTGTACACGAGTATTTGTTTTCGTGATATAACAGATTTTTTTAAATATTGAATAATAAAATCAGATTGTCTGCAAGCATTTTCTACGCAGCAAAATTTATAGACCGATATGTTATAATACAATCCTGATAAAGCTGGGAATTATAACACATTGATGGAAATGGGTTGGAAAAATTTGTGGGAACATTTCACGCATTTACAGAGAAAAAAGTTTTAATTCTGCACGGAGAGAAATGAGAATTGTTCAAAATAACAGCTGCACTGCCGAAATCAAAAATTATTTAAATGGTTTACAAAATTATAAGCTCTGGATCAATATGGAGAATTTAAAAACGGAATATAGTATTCTCGCAATTGAATTTGAATATGACTAACAAGCAGATTTACGTATTTCATTATATTATGAAATTACTCTTTAGATTAATTATTCAGCAGACCGTAACAATTATGACAAATTTTTAATTAAGTTTGTCTTTGAAGCTATGAAGCACTTACTCTAATACTTGCACTCACTGAAAGAAGTGATCACTCCATATAATGATATTCATCCTATAACTTTTAATACGTAATTCCCTTTGACGTTGAAATCTTTTTCAACCAAGAAAGAACTTGTATATTTAAACAACTGTAAAAATTATCTGAATCGCTGCTTTTCCACCATTCACTTAACCCATAAAATAATACATAATATATTTCCAGTATCTTTTGTCAGAAATCGAGGTAAAATCAGTACAATCATATTCTTAAACATAGATTCTAGAGATGATGAAAAAATTCACAAAAGTGAATATACATTAACATTCTCTCTGTACTTTTTTCATTTCAGAGTCCTTAATCTTTTAATATATAAAACTTTAAAAATGAAATGAGACTTATTTCTACCTCGCCGACGCTCGACGCCCACGTCATCTTTTTTAAACATTGCAACGTAAATTAAAAAGGAAACAAAAATGTTTAAGAGGATTAGGGGAAAATATCTTTGTCCTTCTAAAATCTAAGGGATTAAGAATTTTTTAAAACAGTTTCTTGCACGTCTGCTTCTTATTATAAATAAAGTGTCTATTATTATATACAATGACAAAATGGAAATTAAGGGGAAACTTCGTGTGTGTTCTAGACTGATAAGTCGACGAGAATATGTACTTCATGCTAAAATACGGTTAATAATGTCCCAACGCACGTCGCAGCTGAAGAGAAATGAAAATCGATCAGAGTCTGTCACAACAGATATGTTCGTTAGTTGATTATATATATATTGAAAGAACTTTTCTATTCAAACACATTTTTCCATATGGAAAGAAAATAGCTTTAACTTTATTTAATGCATTAAATAAAGCATTTATATCATTAATGCCATTCAGTAAATGTAAAATGTCACACCAATAATAAACTCTTCATTTAATTAAATTCATTTTATGGATATTTCAGATTATTTGGTAAACTGAATATACAATGTTTATTGATTTGTGCAATTTTTTCGATGCTGCATACTATTAATTCTTTTTGCATGTTCGCCATCATACCCCTTTCCCCGCTATATCCCCTGCCTAACAGAACAAAAATCAAACCAATATTTATTTATATTATTTCACATAAAAAGAATTAAAAATTTCGTGCAAGGTTGTGAAATTGTGTATATTTCTCAATACATATGCAATAGATAGGGTACAATATTGTTGCTCAACATCGATTTTTTTATAGTCATATGGCAAGCATAAATTCCGAGCTCTAGAAGTTTTATATTGTGAATTGTAAAAATTTACATTTGCGATTCTGTGAGGCTATCACCCAGGATACTGGATGGGCAGAAAGCTAAGGAAACGTCGACTGTATATTGTAGTAGTTTTACGAATTCAGAGGAAGGAAAAATGTTTTTGAAAGAGTTACATTCACCATTTGAACTCAACTGAAAACTTCTCTGAGATTTTAGTTTGCCACTTTCAACTACATGAACTTAAAAAATAGAAAGAGGCACAACTTTCTTAAATTCTTGCCATTCTTCCTTTGAAGTTGTCCTTGAAATATTTATTTAATGGTATTTCTTTCAAATATAATATGTAAGAGCGTGTTGTGATACGCTTTAATTCAACTCAATATTTGAAGCGAATTATTTATCAAACTTGTTTATATTTATATAAATCCACCTCCCTCTTGAGGTGATCTACTTCCCTATTATTATATCCTCCCCCTATCTATCCCTTTATCATCTTCCTATATATCCCTCCCTTCTCCTCCAACCCTCTACTTGACCCGTCTACTTTCCCGGGCGGTTTATTTTATTTTCGAGGTCGCGAGCTATACATAACTCTCGCCAAACGATAGGACAGCGAACCGAGTTCAACAAGAGAACCTGGATAATGTTCTACCCAGTTTCCGTAAAATATATGTGATCCCACGCTTATTAAAACGAAAGAATTTGAGCTCAGTTTTAAATCTAATCTACACTCATCACAACGAAAAAAAGTCTTTGACGCTTGAGTCCTTTTTTTATTGAATCGTTTGTCGTTTCTGACACTGAAGAAGCAATTTCAAGTTATTGGTTTTCGTGCTATTTCGAGCAAATTCCAGTGGATAACACGAAAAGGCAATTACAGTATCTCAACAAAGGTTGGTCACTTAAATCCTCTTGAAATAATGAGAAGACGAACCTATAAGTATATTATCTTCGGAGCAAATAATAATTATTAAAATTAATGTAGCATCAATATCTGTAACTGTACTGTAAAATATCCTCATTTCTTAGATAAAAATTAGTATGAAATTTTGATGGACGACAACATATCATTTACTACAACATATCCAAAAATTATCGCAATCGGTGAGTTTGTGTTGGGTGCAGTTTGGGGAGGGGGTTTCCTTGTTAGAAAATAAAATGCAGACGACGTTTCCCTCTAATTGACAGAGATAAAGTGGTTTTCAACAGAAGAAAAAAAAAAGGAATAAAATAACAGAAGTGACAATATAACGAAAATCGGATGGGGAAAACGAGGAGAAAGACGTGCAGAGGACGTGCATCGACGTTCCACTCAAAACTCTCGAAATATCATCCACGCAATATATAGCCTGCCATCTGCTGTATGTTAAAAAATAGACAAATTATCGAGGCTCCTTCATGTCGTTGGTATCGTGCATTCATTTTAATTCGAAGAAAAATCGTATGTCAAAACTTGTATAGATTACATTAGATTATAACAGTGCAGTTGACGCCTATATTTAAATTCATAGATCTGGGAAACTAGAACGAATCAAAAATACGTTGTGGAAAACTGATTAGTCATAATTTCCGACCTACTATATTGATTTAA
This sequence comes from Synergus japonicus, assembly GCA_900474275.1. NCBI lineage: Eukaryota > Metazoa > Arthropoda > Insecta > Hymenoptera > Cynipidae > Synergus > Synergus japonicus. The sequence continues at coordinate 139,612 of UCOH01009949.1, forward strand.
AAAAAAAGAATTTGGAAACTGCGTTGAATAAAAGCTACATATATATCTTAGACAAATAATTAAATATTCCCTCAGGCTGAATATGCTTGTTTAATGCGATGGAATTTCCTTGATGTAAATAAAATATTTCAGCTGAATTCCAAGTGACTCGAAAATTCTCAAGAAGAAATATAATAATCGGTAAGAAGAGGTCGAAATGACATCTGTCGCGTACCTTAGGATTTTATTTTCCCGTGAGATTAAACGAACCGCTTCGTGCATCCAGGCTGGAATTTAAACGTGTCTCTACGATAGCTGGCGCCAATGCCAGTCAGTTTGCTTCTGCTTACTATCGTATTTATAGAAACAGGAGTGATTCCTGGAGTAGATTGCAAACCCTTGCTCAAAACTCGAGCCAATTAAATTCGTTCGTTATGGATCTTCTCATTGCACTAAAAGAGTGCATGATCGGATCTACATACTGACGTCGCAGAATTGAATCGTATCATGAGGTTCTCATTGTGAATTTAATTAATTTTAAACATTGTATCACTTCATTACTGAAGACAAGTCAATATTGATTCATTTCGATATTCAATTTTATATAATTAAATTTATATTACATATATAATAGAATAAAGACACTCAAGCAAACGCTCACATGGCACATGCATGCCAATGGCCGTACGATAGTTGAAGTGTTTAATAACTATGATCAAAAGTTCTATAACACCTACAATTATTCACTTTACTAGCGATCTATGTCACAGTGTCCGCATAGTAAAAGTTTGGCGATTCAGAACAAACTTTCACTCTGTATATAGCTCGGAGTTGTCCAGAGTTTGCCCATAAGCACATACTGCGAACCTCTTGTACATGTTCGCTGCTAAACACAAGGGATGTGTATTGTATGAAGATGTCCAGAATGTGCAGATTTCCTTGCCACTTAGAGATGTTTTTTTGTAAAGTAATGACATTGGAACTTATTGTTGCATTAAAATTAAAATATAGGAACAAGAACTCTTTTTTTCTGTGCGTTTACTTTGTTTTGTTTTTAAAGGTGTTTAAACATTCATACAACTATGATTGTAGTGAATTTTTTAAACCAATTTTCGATTCGTTCATCTTTTAAAATAGATAGATTAAACTTGAAAGAGGAGAGGAGGATAAATTCTGCTCATTTTAATGCAGATAATTTTATAACACGAGAATCGATGTTAAAATTACACTTCTTCTCTGCGGTTTTAACCATTTCATCACATCTCTTTTTACATTCCTCTTATACTGCCTGCATTCTCGTTATGTATGTTCTCAGTTCATACAGAAGTTCTTCTGTTTTATTTCCCTAACTCCTATCTCCAAATTCAGCCTTCATTTGATAAATCAGACTTGCTATCTTCCGCTTTTCATCGCTACATTCTACACCAGCGTTATTACTGCACATTTATTTGCCCTCTCTTTTAATCCCTTAATAAAGTGATCTCTCCGCGCTGCCGTTTATTAACCTTTTCGCTTGTTTCCCTTTCTTTTTTTAAACCATTTCCCATTACATGACTCAACTTTCTCTGAACAGGAAAATTTGTTGAAAATGTCCAAAACAAGCTATGTTTCATGCACTATAGTGCATACTCCTATAATAATTCTAACACAACAGAATAATTCCCATTTTTTCATAAGAAAAAAAAAAAGGGTGGTTAATTGTGTGATTATTGTCAATTTTGTGAATTTCAAAATAAAGCTACTAAACTCAAGCGCTGAAAGCAGGAAATATTGCAATGAAAATAAGTCTCTTCTTGTGTAAGGCATATAACGAAAGCTAATTGGGAAGCTAGACCGAAACTGCGAAATTGTGTTTACTAGTAGTTTACGCTAGTTTTCCGCATATTACAATAAGTGTGTACCTGACATATATATTTCCAGCATTGCGTCCTCCGCAGACAGCAAACTTTGTGGATTTAAGTTAAACCAGTTAATTAACATTACATATTTTTCACATGCGAAACTTGTTTGTTGCAATATGACAGTGAAAACATATTAAAATTACCATTGTGTAAAATAATGTAAATATCTGTTTAAGTTATTAATATATGTAAAATATTTCATAATAAAGTATTTATAGTTTTTATAAGACTCTTTTTATAAGCCAAGGAAGGAACGTTTAAATTTTAAATGAATTTTCAGCTGTGAAGAAAGCGATTACTTTGAAAGCGATACAGTTTTCTTTTTTTTCATTGTTAAAATTCAAGAAAACGTCAGGAAAAAAGAACCATATAGAGAAATGCGAAAAATCTGCAATGCTGCGAAAGAAGGCCGGCAAGATGCGCCGGACCAGGTGGCACACGACCAAGTCGACTTCTCGTGATTTTCGATTTTTCTCATTTGCCTGCGCGCGCCAGCGTAGCGTAGCGTCGAATAAATACCAAAGCTTCCCCTTGCTCAGTTATTTTTGCTACGGTTTTCAGCTGTGCCGATGGCAATTGTATTAAGATGTTCTTGTTGTTTCAACGCGCATTTCACTTCAAAAAGGCTGAATTTAAAGTGATACTTGGACCGAAAAAATTCGTTTCGCTTGCAGCAGAAATAGCTCTGGCATCTTCTTTGAGAAAGATTCAACACGTAAGAAAAACAAGTTGACAAAACTCAATAGGAACCAACGATTTAAGAACAGATTTTTTCTCTGCATAGAAATGAGCCTTTTAAATTAGAACAGACTGGGTATATTACTTCAATTATAGTCAAATGACTTTCTGCAAGAATAATGAAAGCGACATTAGTTATTATTTTAGAACATAATTCACTTCCGGATCGATAGTCAATTGGTCTTAAAGAACAATATTTCAAGCTGTTTACTTCTTTTTACTTCGATTTCGGAAATCGAAACCACCAGACGGTCATCGATAACATATGGTGCGAGGTATTGGACGTGGCAAAACAATAAAGTTGTGACTACCTATTCGGTGATATTGCTTTGGTCGACGACAACCGCGGTTTTAGCTGATACATTCCGCTTGAATCTGTTCCTGCATTTTGCTTCGAGCAGTTCTGCAGGGTAACGAGTAGATCCTCCGCTTATTTTTCGCAATTTTTTTTACATTTGTTCGTTTTAATTTCTAAAAAGACAACTCAAAAGCATTGAGTTCATGATATATTCCAAGGCGTAACTTTGAACCTCTTTTTCAGACCCTCTTTAACACCTCATACAGCATAATTATGAATATTAATTATGTAAAGTAACTAACATCCGATTCTATAATTAAATATAAATAAACAAAAAATAAGCTCTTTTAATAAATAATATTAGTTTTTACGGAGGCTTTACGAGCTTCTATAATGAGGGCATATTAAATCCTCATTTAAGGACATATGGTAATTAACGTAAGAGCAAATTTAGTTTCGCCAACTTCACGTTTGGAATAATAAATATTTTTAGCTAAAACTGGGTTATTTAACTCTATTTGATAACGGAGGTAAATGGCTTAATTCTTAGCAAAAAAATATATATTCTTGCGTAACTTAGTTGTTCTTATGATAAAGTATCACACGCCCTTAAGGTAAGCCTCAAAAACATGGAAATAAATTTATATACACAATGCGAGGATTTATTGATACTTCGTCTCGTATTAAAATAAAACCACTGTAGATCCTTGTAAAGCCACTACCTTTAGATAATTTAGAGGGTTAAAAAAGGTTCAAAATTTCGACTCAGGGTACATGCCCTTTTCTTTGTTCATTATTTGTGAATGAATTTCCCACCCTTTAAAGTTAAGTAGTAAGTATTTACGGAATGCACAATTCATACATTACGGCCATTGACATTTTGAAGAATGGCTCAATAATTGAATTTCAATATAATACCTAGTACCAACAATCTACATAGATGTATTCTGGTTTGGCATTTACGAGCCGTGTTACGTATTATGATATGAAATTCAACGGAAATGCATTTGAATTTTACGATACAACTACACTCGTCGATGCGTAAGTAACGATTGGTATGTCGATACACTCATAACAACTAACGGTGCATTATTTATTCGCAACATAACGTAACAATCAGACGATGCCATTTTTTTTATCTATTTCAAATCATAGGCATAAATGTGCACAGAATCGAATAGATAGAAAAAAGCAATATGTTTCGTTATATTGCAAAGGGCAAAAATTTATCCGGCGTTACTTTATACCGTTTTAAGAGATTCAAGTTATGAGTTATAAAACGGATTTTTCAGAGATTTCAAGTGATTTCAACACAAGATTTCAAGAATACAATAATTATCGAATGATTTTATTAGTTTTTCTGTATCTTTTCATCAATTTTCCGAAATGAAGGATTTTGCTGAAGACATGACAATGTGGTTTCATAAAGAATTCACCTGTGCATCCGATGTCGATCTATGTTATTGGTATTACTATATAATGGATGATCTTTGAATTAAATACTATAAACACGTCTCCAGTTAGAAGCACTTAGATGGATGTCACCAAACATCCGATAGGATGATAGCTTATACAGTATAAATTGAATCTGATCGCCTCGCGAATGATTTGCAGGGAGACGCTACTCTGCAGAGCTATGGGTCTCCCTGAATTACGGACCGGAATTAATTAATATCCCTGATAAGGTTTAAACCGAGGCTAACACCCACTCGTATCCTGATGCATTACTCGGTAGGCATCGGAACGAAATAACTGCAATCCATGCTGCGAGTTTCAAATTGAATTTAATCGGGTCGCCAGTTCGCACGCGTACAGACAAATTTTGACTCGTTAAACTCGGGATTAACTGCCAAGCCAACCCGTTGCTATGTTGTCCAACAGCTGTATAATTGATAGGTCGTTCTTCAACCTCGACCAATGACGCCAGAGCTAACTGGAGGCACATATCAGTTTTACGCGAACATCACCATAGATCCCTGCATATTCTTTACAGAAAAAAAATTGCATAAAACTAACCAATGAGTTTTATTCATGGATCTACGACAGGGTATAAAACATGCCGCAAGGAAAAATCGTGGATTGATTTTTTGATGTATACTTTGAATTCTATATGCAACTACTTCCAAAAGATTGGTTCTAAATGAAGCTCCATTCGGTTCTATCCTATTCTATAATTAAAAAAAGAGGTTGCGATTATATAGTGAAAATAGATTCTCGCATGTCGAAGTCTGAAAAGCCATATTCTCTCTTCACCTATTATGCCCGATTTGTATGCCAACTGATTTTACGTAATAAAAGTTTCTTCATATTTCCTTGATTTATTTTGAAATCTCTTAAATCTCTTTAATTAAATCTTCAGCAAACTTCTAAACTTCTTCTACTACTTTATAAAAACATTTTGAAATCTTCTGGAATCACATAAAATTGTTTTTATCCTAAAATTAAATTATTGAAGATTAAGATAGTTTAACTAACATAAGATTTTAAAAAATTGTTATAAACATAAATTATGGATAAAAACGCGCACCTTTATTAGCAGGTGAGTGACATTTTAGTACAAGAAAGCAATCTAAGTTCATATTTCAACACACTATATTTCTTTTGAAAAAAATAATAAGAATTTACAGTTTATTGCATCCAAGATAAAATATGAAACTTGGTCTTTGAAACCGGTGAACCTTTCGAACAGATAAGTTTTTATTTTTATTATCAGTAGAAAGTACATTGAGGCTTTCTGGCAGAAAATTCTGTGTAAGGACACTGGAAGCTCACTTTATCGACCGATTGCATCCAATACGTTAGAAAGCTTCTTCTTGCCTAGTGCAGCTGCTCCAATCTACAAGGCAGTGTCTTTCGACCTACTCTAATCAAACTTATTACGAAATGTATCCACAAGAAAGTTTTTGCATAAATATATTATGCATCTCTAGAGAATCTAGAGGAACTCTGCAGTAGACTGACAAACTCTGATTCCTTTGTACCTGATTTGGTTGTTTTTGGTAATTTGGAATAGAATAAATTATTATCGACATAGAAGACGTTCTTGCTTTCCTTCCTTTCAACTGTGATTTTAACATTAAAGTTAAAATACATAATTAGAAGGGCCTGAAGTAATTTATAAGAAGGTCGAGAAAAATTCAATTAACCAAATTTTATTATGCAATATCGCAAAAATTAATATAAGTTTGACTATAAGATATATGTATGTATTTCCCGCGACTTAGAAGCTTAAAATTTCCTACTAAAACTACATAAGCAGACACCTGTGTACCCGCAAGAAAATATAGCACACCAAAATCGCTATGCGCGTTCATAGTGAGTAAGTATTCACATAAATAATCAAAGTGCAGGCATGAGTGCATAGAAATATCTATAAATTTATACAATATTTTGTAATTTACCAGGTAAAGTTTTATCTATCCATCAACGGGGACCGGAATCTGGAAACTTCCAACGGAGCTTGCAACGGTCCAGCCAGAGGTATTTCAAAGTTTCGAGCCCTAACCGGGCCCTTAAAATGTTTAAGAACTTGTAGAGTGGACCAAAGTTAAAAACTTTAACTTCGGACTGAATCAAGCCTGTTTCTTTTAAAAATGTCCAGTTTCCAATCCCTTTCAATAAATCGAAATGAATTAACAATTCTGTAGAAGCCATATACTTATATATTCTTATTTTTCTTTTGCTTCGTCGCTTTAACAAATCGAATGATAGAAAGATCGATCGAGCGTCGAATCGCTTGGGAGACGTCAAGAAAGACATGTCGAAACGATGCGCGATAAGTAAGATTAATATGTTGCCTCGCTTCGGAGTCTTTAACGCCTAATATTTCAGCAAGAAGTAATAAGAAACTTGGCTGGTGAAATTGTTTTTGCAAACGCTGCATATTGGCTGAGGTTTTGCGAACACAAAGTGTGATACCAAGGCAAAAAGTGCGGTTTATCTCACATTAATTATTTCACGGGGAAAACACGCAAAATTACATTATAAGCTACAGAGTCTTTAAGCGTAAAAAAAATAAAAGAAAACTAGTGAGAAAGCTCAGAATTGCAAATTTATGGGGTTGAAACCATTCAAATCTCTGAACAGGAATATCAACTTGTTTTTGCCGAGTGTGGCTTAAATTTTCCGCGAGGTTGAAAAAACGGAGGATCGTTTGCTTTATAATGGGTCTTTCTTCTTAAAATTTGCAGCGGGCCAAAAGCTTGGTAAAGACGAGGCAAATCTGGCAGTAGGCCAGATGTTTGAGCGGCAGAACTAACACAACCACGACACGTAATTTTAATGCATGAAGGATCTAAATACTCATGGTTAAATTCGGTGTCAGTTTCACAAAGGAAAGAAACGAAAGAAGAAAAAGGAGGACGAAATGAGCAACGACTTAAATTGCGGCCTGGCCTTGCAGGTGCACTTCCATCGTCCGAGATGTGTACCGCGAAATCTGGTGGTAAACCGTATATATCCCAAAGGAAGTTCAACGCTCAAGAATAGCCTGGCGAAAATAGACAACGCAATGGGGAGAAATACCAAGTGGTGGAAATAAGTGCTCGAGAACCTACGAGAACAACGTGTGCGAAAAGGGAGAAAATTGTTTTTTTTTACAATTGCTAGAATGTCGTGAGCGCACTAAAGCAGACGCCTTTTTCAATAATTAGATTTCAGTCACAAAAAAAATCTTTTTATAAAAACTGTTTCTATAAACTGAACCACATTTTAAATAAAGCTAAATAAGGCGATTTCTGTATGGATAAAAAGTAAGAAGTGTCCTTTCAAAAGAAAACATGTAGCACTTGCTTCTACCTTCTACTAAGTAAACATCATGGAACCTTACAAGAAACAAGTTATATTGAAATTGCACTTAAAGCTTGTATTCAATTTCCAACCTTTCAAATGCTCAATGGCTCTAAGAAGCTTTTAACCTGATACGCATTGAACATTGAAATATTACGAACTTGACACCTAAGTCGAAAATAAAATATTAAATTTATTATAGACGGAATATAAATTGACTCGAAAGTCCAGCAGAAGATGATATATGTATTCCTTATACGTTCTTTTTTTTGCAGGATGTAGGTTTATGATTACATGTATAATCTTGTTTTCATATCATGTGGAACACTAATTTCATAAAAATGACATAAAGTGGTAGGTAGACGTGAATAAAATTCTTGTATTTCCACAGGAGATACAATGTGTAAAACTGTACATATGTTACTTGCATAAAACGGAAAACATAACGCGGTTCTCGTTTGAAACTCAAACTCAGTCGAGAAAGTCCTATAAAAATGCGGATATGTTAAAGTTACATTGAAGTTGACTAGTATGCACCACTCATCGTATGTCGATTACCTTATTTTTCATTTCGAAGTGAGAAAAAATTGTCCGCAAAAAAAGACTTTGTCCCAATTACGGGTGATTGAAATTCCGCTAGTGCGATCTATTAGATTGGCTTTCGCGTTCGTCAGTGAACTCAACGAAAACGCTCGCGAAAGTGTAGTACGAAAAAAAACGTGTCCACATTTGAACCATGGGTTCAACAAATTGAACAGAAGAATATTCAATTTGATTTGAAACGTTATAAATTCAGATTTTTTTATAAACGGCTTTAGATATAAAGTTTTATAGAATAATAATTACCAGTTTTCAAAGTTTGAATTTAGAGATTTATACATATATGTACTCAGCTCACATTTCATCAATTTAGATTGCTTATAATGGAATGTTTCTCATAATTAATTAATGCTACATAAATTGTCAAACTGTGAAATTACAGTAATTGATGTAGTTACATTCTATAAATTCGCAAATTTCAGTAGAGGTAACTAATCTCGTAACATCCATTTGTATCATTAACAAGGAACAGCTCTATCGACATAATAGTAGACTGCATACTATGTTTGGCATTTGCAGTCCTAGTTGTGGTCTGCAAAGGTCTCAAGCGATTTCAAATATCCCTAGGGCAGTTTGTCGGGAATACTCAAATTCAGGGTAAATCGAAAATAAGCGATACCTTTACTCTCAAGAAATATGTTCTTTATTCACTTCACATAAAGTCACGTCATGTCAGTGCTGAGGTCCGTTAACGAGAGCCCTCTCGCCTTTCCTCTTTCTTCTCATTACTACCTATCTGGCGCTATCGTCGTTCATAATTTAAACTTGGTTCGCCCGCTGTGTTCAAATCGCCTAATCCACAACATCCTCCCCCATTAGGAGATTCTCGTTCTTACTATGCATTCATATACAAATCTTTAGACATTAAATCACAGCCAGGACTCGTACAATTCAATTCATACCCATACATCTATATAATTTCTAACCAATGTAAGACCTCTTTAAATCAAAGCCAT